>CABHPQ010138931.1:12399-27338 GCA_902168405.1 Peromyscus aztecus
CAAAAAAGAAAGAGAAAAGAAAAAAAAGAAAGGAGGGTCTCAGCTTAAATTGTACAAGAAATAAAGCTATCCGCCTGACCTAGGAGACAGGTGTTGTTTCCATAAGGGCGTTACCTTAGTTCAGGAGATGGTTTGGCCTTGGATGCTTGATGGGTATTTTAGATAAATACACTGTTAAGAGTTCTTGGAAGCACACATAGCATATAAGAAAATCATGTAGGAACCAGCTAATATATATATACAAAAGCTAAAATATCACCAAGACTTCTTAAGCCATGGCTTGACCTTTGGAAAAGTCCTTGACCGTTCCAAGTCGTAGCTTTTGTGATAGTAGCTGGATTCCATTACGTTTTCCTGCGGCTGGCAGCATGTAGCCCCATGTCTGATGTCAGAGGGCTCAGATAGCCCTGCCCTTCCAGCTCCGATGCCTGCAACATAACACTTCTGTCTTGGGCTGGATCCGTGCCCTGTATGCAGCTCTCCTTGGCAACACAACATTCAGGCTTCACTTTCACAGCTATACGCAATGGCCTCTCAAGGCCTCTTTCTCACTTAGGGTCCCCATGTCTCCTGCCTCTGCTTTTCAAGTGTTGGGATTACAGGCACTCAGCATGATAATATTCACCCCTTTCTCCTTTTTTGTATATATGCTTTAGAGAAACATTTATTCACATTTTTTTTGTATATTTCAAACTTGGATTGTTTTTGTTGTTGTTGACGTTTAAATGCTCTTTATATATTGTGTCCCTTTTCTTTTCTTTTCTTTCCTCCTTTTTTCTCCTGGGTGGCAGGTAGGGGTGTTGAGACAGGATTTCTCTGTAGCCCTGGTTGTCCTGGAACTCACTCTGTAGACCAGGCTGGCCTCCGACTCACAGGGATCAATCAGCCTGCTGAGTGCTGGGATTAAAGGCGTGCCCCACCACCCTTTCCCACTTGCTTTTCATGTCGCTGTGGTCCAATGCCTAGCAGGAGCAGTTTGAGGAGGATGTATATTCTGTGGCTCACAGTCCAGGGTTCAGTGCATCCCAGCAGGGAAGGCTTGGTGGCATGGGCCTGGGGATCACAGTCACAGTCAGAAAGAGAGAGCGAAACCTGGCACTCAGCTCCCCTTTCTTGTTATGCAGTGCAGGACCTCAGCCTTGGGTTAGTGCTGCACACAGTTTACCAAAGCTGGCGACCCCTCACCAGTGTGCCCAGGTTTCTTCTAGGTGGCTCCACATTCTGTCAGGTGATGACATACTAACATTCTGCTTTGCTTTGTGTTATATTTCACCGTGGCTCACAAGTGGTGTGAGAGGAGCCTTCTTGGTCGGCCCTTTCCTGCCACCTTGTGGTGTCCAGGGATCAAACTCAGCTTGTCAGCCCTCTTCTGACCTGCATGAGCACCAGACATGCACGTGGTGCAGGACACACATGCAGTCAAAACACTTGTACACAGGGAATAAATCTCAAATTGTTTTTAAGATTTGCTCTCATTTTATGCCTGTGCATGTATCTTCGAAACACCATTAAAGTGACCCTCAGGGCGAGGTGCAGCCTGTTTGCTCTTTCTCTCTCTCTCTCTCTCTCTCTCTCTCTCTCTCTTTACATTTTTAAAATTATTTATTTTTATTTCATGTGCATTGGTGTTTTGCCTGCATGCATGTCTGTATGAGGGTGTCAGATCCCCTGGAACTGGAGTTTCAGACAGTAGTGAGCTGCCATGTGGGTGCTGGGAATTGAACCAAGGTCTTCTGGAAGAGCAGCCAGTGCCCTTAACCTCTGAACCATCTCTCCAACCCGTTTGTTCTTTTTCGAGACAGGGTCTCATGTAGTTCAGACTGGTCTCCAACTCACTAAGTGGCCAACCAAGCATGTCCTTGAACTCCTGATCACCTGGCCTCTACCTCCCAAGTGCTGGGATGATGTGTGTACCCCCATGCTGATTTTATTCTTGCTGGGAATGGACCCAGGGTTTCATGCATGCTGGGCAAGCACTCCACTCAGTAAGGTGCCTCAGAAGCCACCCCACCCTACCTCACCCCAAACCCTGCCCCCTTTTTTTGAGACAGGGCTTCACTATGTAGCTGACCTGGAACTTTTTGTATAGACCAGGCTGGACTTGAACTCACAGAGATCTGCCTCTGCCTCTCCAGTGCAGGATTATGTGAGTATACCACCATGACCTCCTAAAGTGGGCTTTTCCCCACTTTGGACACACAAAGTTCTCTGTAACCTCAGAGTCTGTGACTGAACCACTTAGAGGATACAGCCCTGTCAGGGGCTCAACCCTCATCTTCTGGAGAGCTTGCCTAGCTTCCCTGGGCTCCTTGCTTTGCTAAATTCTCCCACTGCCTTGTAACTTTTTGTTTGCTGAAGCCGGGTTTCATGTAGTCCAGGCTGCCCTTGAACTCACGATCTAGAGCAGTGGTTCTCAACCTGTGGGTCCAGACCCCTTTCACAGGGCTTGCATATCAGATATTCTACATATCAGATATTTACATTATAATTCATAGCAGTAGCAAAACCACAGTTCTGAGGTAGCAACAAAAATAATTTTATGGTTGGAGGTCACCACAACATGAGGACCTGTAAAGGGTCGCAGCGTTAGGAAGGTTGAGAACCACTGATCTAGAGGCTGGCCTTGAACTCCTGAAACTCGTGCCTTCCCTTCCTGAGTGCTGAGATGATAGGTCTGCTGGTTAGTTTGATGTCAACTTGACACAAGCTAGTCACTTTGGAAGACGGAACCTCGATAAGAAAATAGCCACACTGGACTGGCCTACGGGCAAGTCTGTGGTACATTTTCTTGACGATTGATGGGGGGGGGGGGGGGGCGGCGCCAGCACACTGTGGACAGTGTCACCCCTGGGATTGTGGTCCTGGGTGCTGTAAGAAGGCAGACTGAACAAGCCATGGGGAGCAAGCCATTGAACAGCACCCTCCATGGCCTCTGCATCAGCTCCTCCAGTTCCTGGTCTGACGTCTTTGACATTTAACTGTGATGTGAGAGTGGATGTGAAACAAACCCTTTGCGACCCAAGTTGCCTTGGTCATGTTGTTTCATCACACACAGCATTAGAAACCTAACAAAGACAGAAATTGGTACCAGGAGTGGGGTGTTGCTAGGAGAAACCTGACCATGTGGTTTTGGGAGGATTGTGGCGATATTTGAAATTTGCCTGGAAAAGCCATTGAGTGGTAAGAGCTCAGTGGAATGTTCTATGGGATCTTGGAAGATGAAGGTGTTGACAGCGGTGCAGAGGATGGAGGCCTGACTTGTGATGCTCCAGAGGGAAGTTTGAGAGTCCCTTAAAGACTCTACATTGACCATTCACTGGTTTGAATTAAGAATTTACTGGGGGCTGGAGAGATGGCTCAGAGGTTAAGAGCACTGACTGCTCTTTCAGAGGTCCTGAGTTCAATTCCCAGCAACCACATGGTGGCTCACAACCATCTGTAATGAGATCTGGTGCCCTCTTCTGGCCTGCAGTCATATATGCTGTATACATAATAAATAAATAAATCTTAAAAAAAAATAAAAAAAAAAAAGAATTTACTGGGCGGTAGTGGCACACACCTTTAGTCCTAGCACTCAGAAGGCAGAGCCAGGTGGATCTCTGTGAGAGTTTGAGGCCAGCCTGGGCTACAGAGTGAGATCCAGGACAGCCAGGGCTACACACAGAGCAATTGATTTAGTTAGGGTTTCTTTCTTCTTTTTTTAAAACTTTTTAATTTTATTTTCGTTTTTCTGTGTAGCCCTGGCTGTCCTCAAACAGACTCACTCTGTAGACCAGGCTGGCCTCAAACAGAGATCCTCCTGCCTCTGCCTCCCAAGTGCTGGGACTAAAGGTGTGCGCCATTATGCCTGGTAAGTAGTTGGTTTTTTGAGATAGGATCTCGGCTGTATAGCCAGAGATACACAGAGAACCCTGTCTCAGAAATAAAATAAGAGAGGGAGAGAAAGACAGAGGGTCTCTCTTGTCTTGGTCAGCATGTAGCCCAGGCTTCTTTTTCAGATGTATTTGTCTTATGAGTGTTTTGCCTGCATGTACAACCTGTGTGTAGTGCCCAAGAATCCAGAAGAGGGCACTGGATCTCCTGGAACTAGAGTTGTTCCTGGTTATGAGCAGCCATGTGGGTGCTGGGAATCAATCCTAGGTCCTTTGGAGGAACGGCTAGTGTTCCTAACCACGGGATCTCTGCAGCCCAGGACGGGCTTCTTTTTCCTTGTGACTGTATTAGTTACTTCGCTGCGGCTGTGATAAACACCACTACCAAGACAACTCACAGAAGGAGGGGTTTATTGGAGCTTATGGTTCCAGAGGTGGAATCCATGACAGAGTGGAGGCAGCTCATGTAGCAGCTCGAACCACAAACAGGAACCAACAGCAAAATGGGAACGCAGGCGTCTG
The DNA here is from genome assembly GCA_902168405.1 of Peromyscus aztecus. Lineage (NCBI taxonomy): Eukaryota > Metazoa > Chordata > Mammalia > Rodentia > Cricetidae > Peromyscus > Peromyscus aztecus. The sequence goes on from CABHPQ010138931.1 coordinate 16,794, forward strand.
AACTCTCAGGGCTCCCCAGCAGCAGCACACTTCCTCCAGCAAGGCCTGCTTCCTGAACCTCCCAAATAATGCCATAGTCTATGGGGACAGTCTCCTTTAAAACACCACAGTGATCAAAAGCTGCCCCCTAGTGTAGACTTTTAGGCACATTGTAGGATTGAATGGGAAACTAAATAAAATGTATCATTAACTTAGAAGTGTATGGATTTAACAGGAATATTCTCCGTCTGTTGTTCCTTCAAACAGCTGGGGAAGCCTTGAGGCCTCTATCCAAAGCTGCAAACCACGGGCATGGGGCTCCTGAAAGCTAGAGCAGCACTCTCCCGGGGAGCCTTACCCCAGCCCTCACTGGGGGATCCTAGGCAAGCATTCTTAGGCACGGAGCCAGGCCCCTTGATGAAACCACAGCATTTGCTGTGGTTCCTTGATCTAATTAATATCCCTGCTCTCACCCTCTCCAGCAGCTAACTGAGACATCACAGTACTCAGTCAGATCTTGCCTGAGGACACTCAGGCTGACCCCTCGATGCCAACACATCATTTGGTTTTGCTACCGGTCGGTGTGTCACGGGTGGAGGCTTCCTCTTAGCCCACTGACACTACCGGAGTTCTTGAGGTTGGAGGGAGGAAGCATTTTCCCCTGCAGTGTACAGAACTGTGGCCAGAGAGGCTGAGGAGCAGTGGCGGGGTGACTGGCTGTGTGTTTGGGGAAGGGGTGGGGACAGGAGAGAGAATCACTTTTGGTGCCCAAGCGTGTGTGCAACTTCCTGCCACTGGGGAAACAGTACAAACCAACCCTTGCTTCTCCTTTCTCCACTGTGGTCTCAGGGCTGGCAGGGAGCCCCAGATCCTCGTGGCCTCAGCCAGCTTTCCCAGCCCTACATGGGAGGAGAGATGCCCTGGACCATTCTGCTGTTTGCATCTGGTGAGTCTGAAGCTTGCCCTTGGGGGAAGCACCCAGCTGCCCTTCCCCTGTCCACCATGCTGCCCTCTGGGGCAGAAAGCACAGTGGGGCTGCTCTCTCCAGTTGTTAGATGAGTCGGGTCCCCACAGAGGCAGCCTGGGAAACACCAGCCTGAGCTTTCTCACCCCCTTCGAGCCAAGTTTTATAGAAATGTTATCCCAATAGCAGTGCTACTGTCCGTGACTCAGGCCCCTTGGCTGCCAGGACTGTGGCACTCAGAGAAAGGGACTCGGAAACTTGTGATGTCAGGAGAGATTAGCTCAGAAGTTCTGTGGAGTCTGTCTGCAGGCATCCTGCTCAAAGCCAAGGGGCATAACACAGGAGTGCCTGCCTGGGATGTAATGTGGCTCTGTCTGTCTGTCTGTCTGTTTAAAGAGGGGCTGGTGAGATGGGTCAGGGGGAAGGGCACTTGCTGCCAAGCCTGACGACCTGAGTTTGATCCCTGGCATTCACATAGTGGAAGGAGAGACCCAACTCCTGCAAGTTGTCCTCTGTTTTACACACACACACACACACACACACACACACACACACACACACACACTAATACATACACACACACAAAATGAATGAATAAATTTAATTAAAAAAAAAAAGACAAAGCAAGGAGCTAGAGGGATGACTTAGCAGTTAAGAGCACTGGCTGCTTTTCCAAAGAACCTAGGTTCAATTCCCAGCACCCACATGGCAGAACACAACTTTCTGTAACTCAGGTCCAAAGGGATTTGACACCCTTTTCTGGGCTCCACAGGAACCAGATACCCACATATTGCCCAGACATACATGCAGGCAAATCACTCATACACAGAATGTAAATTTTAAAAAGACAAAATGGATTGCCTCTGACTTTCTGGTCAGGAAGTTGTGACAGCTAGGCAAGACTGGTCCCTTTCGAGGCTGCTTCCTGCAGAAGACTCACTCCACCTCCGGCAACACCAAGGAGTGAGGTGGATTACTCTGCCTCCCAGCTTACTCTCCTTCACTCATCCTTTTCCAACCAACATGACCTCACCTCTTGAGTTTTCTTTTCTGGTCTTGTGGATGAATCCAGGGCCTCACCCATGGCAGAAGCACTGAGCCACGCCCCAGCCCCTCACTGGGGGTTCTAGGTAGGGGGCTCTACCACGGAGCCACACCCCCAGCCCATCAGTGTGCCCCATCCACCTTCTGGGCTTCTTCCTTCAGCATTTCCTCAGGCTGGAAGGTTCTTCCCTAATCTTCACAGCAGTCCTTCTCCACAAGCAAGGCTCAGATTATATGTCACCTCTTCTGGGAAGTCCTCTGAGGTCACCCTAGTTCACAAGTAGCCTTCCCCATTACCCAGCACCCTCTTGTACTTTCCTGAGGTCAGCACTTCTGTTTATTTCTTTTCTGCCTTCATTTTATTTTCTGTGTATGTGTGATTTGCCTACTTGTATGTCTGGGCACTGTGTGCATGCCTGGTGCCCGTGGAGGCCAGAAGAGGGCGTCAGATCCCTTTGGACCTGAGGTGCAGACCGAGTTGTGATCTGCCTTGTGGGTGCTTGGAATCACACCCAGGTCCTGTGGAAGAGCAGCCAGTGCTCTTAACCGCTGAGCCATCTCTCCAGTCCCAGCTTCTGTTCATTTCTACAGTACATTGCCTTGTCCCTAGCAACTACAGCAGGTCTGATGTACTGTTGACTGAGCATCACTCTGTTGTTGTATAATAATCACTGCCACTGTCGATAAAATGACTTAAACAATGACATGTAAGTGCCATTGTATCCAATGTGCCAGGTACCCAATTTCCTAAGCAGTGGTGAGTATTTAGGGGTCACCAGTGTCCTGTTACAAACATCAAGGCTCAGGGCCTGGAGGTGTAGATCAACAGAAGGTTAGGATGGTTTGATCCCCAGCACACATGCAGGCTCAGGCACACACATGCACACGTACGTAGATCACCTACATTGAGTAGGTGATCTGGTCCCAAGAACACTGTCAGCTCAAGCTGTCCTTCTTCATTACAGGCTCCTTGGCCATTCCTGCACCATCCATCTTCCTGGTGCCCCCCTACCCAAGCAGCCAAGATGATGCCATCTACATCTCATGTACAGCCCCAGAGGACTTCCTAGGGGCCAATTTCACCCTGTTCCGAGGGGAAGAGGCAGTCCAGCTCCTGCAGGCCCCCTCAGATCAGCCTGGCGTGACATTCAATGTGACTGGTGGTGGCAGTGAGGCTGCTGGGGGTGACTTCCGCTGTCAGTATGGCGTGATGGGTGAGCACAGCCAGCCCCAGCTGTCGGGCCTCAGCGAGTCAGTGCAGGTCTCCTTTCCAGGTAAGACCCCAATGCAGAACCCCAGTCATGCTGCCCTCTCCCTCCCTGAGATGCTTTGGTGCAAGTCCAAGTCTACAGATAAGTAGATCTGAAGGAAGAGAAGCAGCCACCTGACAGATACCCAGGACTTACAGCAGGGAAATGGTGAGCAAAGGGCCTGGGGCTGGAACTTGCATTTGTATGTTTGTGGGAGACCTCAGGAAGGCAGAAGCTCAGTGATAGGAAGAACATGTGCAGTGTGGCAGGGAGGTAGTCCTGTAGGGACTAGTGGGCCACAGCAGACATCAGTTGTTGATCTGACTGAGCAGGAGCCCTGGGAGGCCTCATATCTGTGTTTGCTGTGGGCCACAGAAATATGAAGCAGGAATTCAGCTGATTGTAGCACTTAGCAGGTCTTATAATAAAATCAAACCTGGAGCCAGGTATCGGGGTGAATGCTGGAAGATCAGAGAAGTAGAACAAGCCACAGCCACCTCACCTCGCCATTTCCTCAGCTGATTCTGTTTCCTTAGACTGGAAGCCTCTGTGTCCTCATCCAAATGGATCTCAGCTGAACTGCTGCTCAAAAGCCTAAAAGCTTAACCAGCCCTAGTTCCTGGTCCTCACGCCTTATATACCTTTCTGCTTCCTGCCATCACTTCCTGGGATTAAAGGCGTGTGTCACCATGCCTGGCTGTTCCCAGTGTGGCTTTGAACTCACAGAGATCCAGATGGATCTCTGCCTTCAGAATGCTAGGATTAAAGGCGTGTGCTACCACTGTCTAACCTCTATGTTTAATATTGTGGCTGTTCTGTTCTCTGACCCCAGATAAGTTTATTAGGGTGCACAATATTTTGGGGAACACAACACCACCACAGCTGACTATGGCAAAGCTATACCTAGAAGAAGCCAAGGGCCTTCCAGAGGATAAAGCCGGGGCTTACGGAGTCTTGGTGATATTGGCTTTTGAATATTGGCCGTTTCCTGCTATGAATTTCTCATGTGCTCCTGTAGCTTTCCATTCCTAGAACAGTGTGTTTGATCATTCTCTGGACACTATTTCCCCTATACAGTTGAGATATTTGGACATGTCCCCCAGCTGCGACACAGGCAAGACTTCCTTTTCCAGGCTTTTGTTTCCAGCATTAGCATTACTCAGATATCTGCCTTCTGTAATTATCTCCACTGGCAAGTATTCAGGGCCAGGGCCTTCTCCAGACAAACACATTTTGTCTGAGAAACCTCTCAACATCCAAGGACAAAATGCAGATAGACAAGCATTCCATACCACCTTTTTGTTTTGTTTTGTTTTGTTTTATCGAGACAGGGTTTCTCTGTGTAGTCCTGGCTGTCCTGGAACTCGCTTTGGAGACCAGGCTGGCCTCAAACTCACAGAGATCCCGCCTGCCTCTTCCTCCTGAGTGCTGGGATTAAAGGCGTGTGCCACCCCTGCCCGGCAAATGTAAATTCACTGTTTTTCCGAACCCAGGGCCTTGTGCTTGCTAGGCAAGCGCTCTACCACTGAGCTAAATCTCCAATCCCCTCCATACCACTTTCTAGTCTCCTGAACTAAAGTAAATATCCACATGGAGCAGACAATGGTCAAGGCCGGGCAGATGTTAGGTACTTTACTTCTTGTGCAAAGTAAGCTTAACCCTTTCTCCCATTGCCCACGTGGTATCTCTAGACTTCCCCTTTAACAACTAACTCAGAACAAATGGGCTTTCACATACCAAGTGCATCAAGCTATGAGGCAGGCTTCCTAGCTACCAAGCAGACTTGCCCTGCCCGACCAGAATGTGGCAGTCAGAGAATTGCAGATTGCATGTGTATTTAAACTGGACAGGGGAGAGAGGAGGGAGATGAAGATGGAAGGAACTTAGAATGATGAGAGGACAGGAGAGGAAGGGACAGAGAGGAGCTAAGGATGAGAACAGAGCTGAAGCTGTGTAGAGAGATTTTGACTTAGAAGAATAAAGTGAGTGGACTAAAGAGCTTGGTGTACTTAGATTCATTCGAGGATCCCTCAGATTAATCCACTGCTGGTAGCGTCTCTTCTGGAACTCTAGGAGAAGACTGTGGAGGGCTGGACCTAGTCTTTGTTATGTGTTCTTTCCCTGAGAGGGGATGGGTTTGCTTTATGGATCTGGAGCCCCAGGTATGAGCTTAGGGGGAGCTGAGTGGAAAGTATAGTACAGGAGAGGCAGCCAGGCCTCTCACACAGACAGCAACAGAAGGCTCAGTGTGTGTTTGGGGCAGCTTGCTGCCATGCCCAACAGCTTGGCTTGAGTTCACCTCTTAGATTCCACATGGGGTAAGGAGAGAACCAGCTCCCAAAAGTTACCCGCTGACCTCTACTCCACACCCAGGCTATGACATATGTACACTGCCCCCCACACTCACCATAATAAAAATGTAATTACAAAACTGTTTTTAAAGAGCAAGGTCAGGCATGTGGCACAAACCTATAATCCCGGCACTCTGGAGACTGAGGCAGAAGGATTGCCGTGAGTTGGAGGCCAGTCCGGCTAGACAGCAAGATTTTATCTCAATAACAAATGGAAGATCTGGGTGTTGTGGTGGAACCCCTGTTATCCCGACACTTGGATGGTGGAGGCAGGAGGATTAGAAGTTCAAGGTCATCCTTGAGAGTGAGGAAGAGGATCCTGATCTATTCAGGACCCCCTCCCCTACTAAGAGAACTCTGCTGCCCACCATGTCTGCAGGTTGGGAAAGCAGCGTGGGCTCTGAGCTCCCGGCCTGAGCTCCACTGTCAATGGCCCCTTTCTCACCTAGGCCTTGTGGTCTTGCAGCCAAAAGATGAGAATGCCTTTCCTGATGCAGAGGGTGAATGAACAAGACCTGACCTTGTGAAAATACCACAGTCACTCCTCCCCTGTCAGCTGAGATCAGGAACCCCACCCCACCCTCACCCCAGGTCCCCAGAGACCCACCCTGCCACCTCAGTCCTGGGAGGGGAATCTGAATCCTTTGCAGACAAGAACTTGTGAAATGCCCATTCTTTCCTTTTTAAAGGAACATTTTAAGAGAGACTCATGTGGCGGGGCTGCCCCCCCCCCCAACCTTGAGCTCCTGATCCCCTGCGCTCACCTCCCTAGTGCTGGGGTGACAGGAGTGTCACATGCTGCCATGGAGCTCCCGTCCTGAGGGATGGCTTCTAGGAAGCCACCACAGCCCACTGTAGGGCCAGAGTGGATGTCGTTGACTCTTTAGTACCCAGACTGGAGCCACAAGATAGCTGCAGGTTAATGAGTTTAAAAACCCCATTCAAAGCCGGGCGGTGGTGGCGCAGGCCTTCAATCCCAGCACTGGGGAGGCAGAGACAGGCGGATCTCTGAGTTTGAGATCAGCCTGGTCTACAGAGTGAGTTCCAGGACAGCCAGGGCTACACAGAGAAATCAGTTAAAAAACAAAAACAAAAACAAAACAAACAAACAAAAAAACCAAACAATAACAACAAAACAGAACAAAAAACCCAATCAATATGGCTTCAGCAGCTGGATGTGAAGTTAAGGCAGGGGGATTTGTGTAAATTTGAGGGCAGCCTGGGCTACATAGGGCGTTTGAGTCTAGCATGGCCTACATAACAAGGTTCAGGCCATCCTGAGCTATGGAGCAAGACCTTGTTTCAAAAACACAACATGGAGGGGCTAGAGAGATGCTCGGCACTTTGGAGCACTGGCTGCTCTTTCAGAAGACCTGGGTTCAGTTCCTAGGAACCACCTGTAACTCCAACCCCAGGAGACCCACTGCCCTCTTCTGGCCTCCACTGGCATTGCATGCAAGTGGTGCACAGACAGATGCAGGCAAAACACCCAAACACATGAAATGAACAAATAACCACCAATTAATTAAGAAAGACGAGGACATGGGAGCTGGTGGCGCACCTCTAATCCCAGCACTCAGAAGTGGAGGCAAGTTTGGAGCCAGTCTGGTCGACGTAGAGAATTCCAGGCAAGCCAGGCCTACATAGTGAGGTCTTGTCTCAAAGCAAATGGTGTGGGACGTGGCTGCACTGCTGGGGCACTTGCCGTGCATCCTCAAAGCCCCAGGTCTCATCCCAGCACGGGGCACATGCCTGTCATCCTGGGAGAGACAAGAGGATCAGGAGTTCAAGGTCTTCCTCTGCCACAGAGCAAGTTTGAGGGCTGCCGGGGCACTTGAGTCCTTTTGGAAAAAGAGAGAGATTGGATTCACCCACAAAAGGGCTTTGCTGGTTCACTGAAGGCACTTCACTGTGTGAATTCAGACATGGCTAGAACTGAAAAATGAAAGATGTACACAGTAACAGCCTGTCTCAAACAAACAAACAAAACCCAAAGGGCAGGACTCCATGTCATCTTGCTCTCCTTCCCTGACTTAAGGATACCTTTCCCTACACAGTGGCAAAACCCTGCCCAGCAGCTCTAGGTGTGCATCTTAGTGCTCCAGTGCCAATCCTAGCCACAAAGAAACAACCTTTAAAATAGCTTTTCTAAAATTAGTATTTATTTATTCATTCATTCATTTATTGTTTTATGTGTATGGGTATTTTCATTTATTCATTTAATTATTGTTTTATGTGTATGGGTATTTTCATCCATTCATTTATTTGTTTATTGTTTTATGTGTATGGGTATTTTCATTCATTCGTTTATTGTTTTATGTGTATGGGTATTTTCATTTATTCATTCATTCATTTATTGTTTTATGTGTATGAGTATTTTCATTCATTCATTTGTTTATTGTTTTATGTGTATAGGTATTTTGCCTGCATGTACTGAATGTGCACCACATGTATGCAATGCCCAAAGAGGCCAGAAGAGGGTTCTTTTTTGTTTTTTGTTTTTCCGAGACAGGGTTTCTCTGTACAGCTTTGGAGCCTGTCCTGAAACTCAATCTGTAGTCCAGGCTGGCCTTGAACTCACAAAGACCCACCTGCCTCTGCTTCCTGAGTGCTGGGATTAAAGGCATGTGCTACCACCGCCTGGCTCTTTTTGTTTTTTCGAGACAGGGTTTCTCTGTGTAGCTCTGGCTGCCCTGGAACTTACTCTGTAGACCAGGCTGGCCTTGAATTCACAGAGATCCGCCTGGCTCTGCCTCCCAAGTGCCTGGATTACAGGAGTGTGCCACTACCGCCAGCCAGAAGAGGGTTCTTATCCTCTGGGTCTGGCATGCACGTGGTTATGAGCTACCACGCGGATTCTGGGAATTTAACATGGGTTCTCTGGAAGAGGAGCCAGTGCTTTTAACCACTGAGGTCTCTCCAGTCTCCATAATTTGTTTTCTTTTCCTTTTTTTTTTTTTAAAAAAAAAAGATTTATTTACTTATGTATTTTATGGAGTGCTCCATCTGCATGTATGCCTGCACACCAGAAGAGGGCATCAGATCCCATTATAAGTAGTTGTGAGCCTCCTTGTGGGTGCTGGGACTTGAACCTGGGTCCTCTGAAAGAGCAGTCCATGCTCTTAACCTTTGAGTCATCTCTCCAGTCCTAATTTCTTTTTAATTGTATTTTATTTGTGTTGCATTTTATTGGTGTGTGTGTGTGTAAAATGTATGTATTCCTGTTGGCACACATGGAGGTCAGAAGACAATCTGAGAATCTGTTCTCTCCTTACACCATGTGGGAATTGAACTCAGATTGTCAGGTTTGGTGGCAAGTGCCTTTAACTACTAAGTCATTGTCTTAGGGTTACTATTGCTATTATGAAACACCATGACCAAGAGCAAGTTGGGGCAGAAAGGGTTTATTTGGCTTACACTTCTACATCATAGTCACCATTGAAGGAAGACAGGGCAGGAACTCAAACAGGGCAGGAACCTGAGGCAGGAGCTGATGCAGAGGCCATGGGGGAGCGCTGCTTACTGGCTTGCTCAGCCTGCCTTTTATTTTTTTTTATTTTTTTTCCTTTCTTTTTTTGGTTTTTTTGAGATAGGGTCTCTCTGTGCAGCCTGGCTGTTCTGGAACTTGCTCTGTAGACCAGGCTGGCCTCGAAATCAGAGATCCACCTGCCTCTGGCTCCCAAGTGCCGGGATTAAAGGCATGCACCACTGCCACCCAGCCTCAACCTGTTTTCTTCTAGAACCCAGGACCACCAGCCCAGGGATGGCACCATTCACAGTGGGCTGGGCTCTCCAACTTCAATCACTAATTAAGACAATGCCCTACAGCAGGCAGTGGTGGCATGTGCCACCACTTTTTTTAAAAAAGGATAGCCGGGCAGTGGTGGTGCACGCCTTTAATCCCAGCACTCAGGAGACAGAGGCAGGTGGATCTCTGTGAGTTCGAGGCCAGCCTGGGGTACAAAGTGAGTTCCAAGAAAAGGCGCAAAGCTACACAGAGAAACCCTGTCTCGAAAAGCCAAAAATAAATAAATTAATTAATTAAAAATATTTATTTTGCCGGGCGGTGGTGGCGCACGCCTTTAATCCCAGCACTCGGGAGGCAGAGGCAGGCGGATCTCTGTGAGTTCGAGGCCAGCCTGGGCTACCAAGTGAGCTCCAGGAAAGGCGCAAAGCTACACAGAGAAACCCTGTCTCAAAAAACCAAAAAAAAAAATATTTATTTTATATATATAGTGTTCTGCCTGAGGGCGTCAGATCTCATTACAGATGGTTGTGAGCCACAATGTTGCTGCTGGGAATTGAACTCAGAACCTCTGGAAGAGCAGTCAATGCTCTTAACCTCTGAGCCATCTCCCCAGTCCCCTATAGCCAGATCTCATGGGGCCATTTTCTCAGTTGAGGTTCCCTCCTTTCATATGACTCTGGCTAGTGACAAGTTGACATAGAACTAGCCAGCAGAGACCATGTCCTCTCCCAGACACACCCTGCTACATAAGCCCTCCCAGCCCTGGGGAAGCCAGTCCTCTCAAAGCTTAGCTAGTGATATGCCAAAGCCAGAGTTCCAATCTAGAACCTCTTTTCAGAACAGGATCAGAGCAAGTTTTATTCTGCTCATGGATTTGGTCAAATATCTTTTGATCTGTGCAGCTTAGAGTTCAAGTCTACCTGTTAATGTACGTGGGGAAGCACACAGAGCTGCATGTGATGATATTTTATTTGTATGTTAATAAAGTTTGCCTGGAAAAACAACAACAAAAAACTAGCCAGCAGAGCCATCTTGCCAGCCCTAAAATATCTTAAATTGTTTTTTTGAGACAAGGTCTCATACTGTAGCTCAGGCTTGCCTCAAACTCAATGTAATCCTCCTGCCTCAGACTCCTAAGTGTTGTGTTGTGATTACACAGTGTTCTCTCTCTCTCTCTCTCTCTCTCTCTCTCTCTCTCTCTCTCTCTCT
>CABHPQ010138933.1:0-29955 GCA_902168405.1 Peromyscus aztecus
CTCTACCTGTTCTGCATCCACCTCTGGGTCTCATGAGTCACAGCTCGCACCTTCTCTCTCCCTCTCATCTGTGTCGATGGTTGTTCCAGAAGAGAGGTAAAGGAGAAAGATACCAAACACCTTCAGGACACATGGAGATACATACACACACACACACACACACACACACACACACACACACACACGTGTACAGAGTAGGCATTCAATCCAGATTTTAAGAAGTGCTTGGTTACTTCCCTGACAATCACACCACTGTTGCACCGGTGGGCATATCTTGCAGGCAGGTCATTATTATAACTCACAGGGCTCACCGCTGGGTAAGACTGATGATTGCTTTTCTCCTCCAGTAGTGCGCACAGCACCTTCTAGCACTATGGACACTAGTAAGTAGGAGTGAAGCTTCCAGATGAGTACCAGCTAGATTTCTCCATGTTCTATACCATAAGAATGTGGTGTCTTCAGCAATACGGTTTTACTGTCAAGTTGTGAAAGGGATTCAATAGTATTGGAAATAGGCTGTAATGTTTAGGGGGGCGGTCTGTCAGACCCATTTGGCCAATTCAAGAAGATGTAGCCTATTCTTGGTACTGGGGGTTTTATTTGGTGGCATATGATGCCTAGTTGGGGTATTGTCTTCCTTATTATACGGCAATGCCATTTAAATTTCTTTAGTAGGTGTATATATTTTAGGACACTTCTACCGGAGTAGGATTCTACATGGCTTTTCAAAAGGCTTTCAGTGTTAATTATCCCTCCTTTCATCCCCTCCTCCACTCTGTTCTGCCATTCCTGCCCCATTTAATCCTCTTGTTCTAATTTCCATTTACTTCTTTATAACACTATATGCTATATCCCTTCCCTGAAAGATTCTCCTCTCCCGGGTCCCTTACCAGCTACTTATCCTCTGTGGGTATTCTAAATGAAAGACTCATATTTAAAGTGTAAAAGCCACATAGAAGAGAAAACATACAATGCTGGTCTTTCTGGGTCTGCCTTACCCTGGATAACCCTTTCTAGCTACATTTCGTAATTTCATTTTTCTTAACAGCCAAATAATATTCCATTGTGTAAATGAACCATATTTTCATTATCCACTCATCAACCAATGGGTGTCTTGGCTATTTCCCACTTCTGGCTGTTCTGAATAGAACAACAGTGGTCATGGATGAGCAAGTATCTTTGTAGTAAGATGGTGAGTCCTTTGGGTACATGCCCAAGAGTGGTGTAGCTGGAGTCTTGTGGTAGATCTCCTTTCAGCTTGTTGAGGAACCTCCAAAGGGATTCCCATAGTGGCTATACCAGTTTGCACGCTCATCAGCCGTGAATAAGTGCTCCCCCTTTCCTGAATCCTTGTCAGCATCTACTGCCATCTGCTTTATTAATCTTGGCTATTCTGGCTGGGGTAAGACGAAATCTCAAAGCAGTTTCTTCTCCCTTGTTCTCTTCTTCCTCCACTCTTCTAGAAGAGATTATCTTGAAGCAACTGTCTTGGTCCTTTGCCTCTTACAATGTTTTTGTGACGTTCCCGGAGCCTCAGGGAATTTCCTAAGTGGTTATTTTGTATGTTTCTTTACTGGGGACAGGCAACCCACAGTTAGTTGATCTCTGCATTTGACTAGTTGTGTCTTTCTGTAATGATCTAAGATTATTGCAAAAAGGAGCTTCTTTAATGAGGAGTGGGAGATGTGCTTATCCATGGAGAAGTTTGATTTTTAAAAGTTCTCTATTTTATGTGTATATTTGCCTGCATGTATGTTTCTGTACCATATGCGTGCCATCAAATCCCCCAGGACTAGAGTTACAGGCCATTGTGAGACACCATGTAGCTGCTGGGAGTCAAACTCAGGTGCTTTGGAAGATCAGTAAGTGCTTTTAACCTCTGAGCCATCTTTTCAGCCCTCTCTCTGCATGAAAGTACGAAAGTAAATATATATATATACATATATATATATATATCATGTGTCATGTGGGGTGATACAACATCACCAGAAGACCAGCTGTGATAAGTTAAATGTGTATACTATGAACCTAAAGCAATATTGAAAACAGCAAGCAGCTAGTAAGCCAAATGGAGCTAGAAAAACACTTGATAAGTTGAAGGTTTATACTTTGTACCTTGAAGCAGGGACAATGACAACAGACCAAGGACTATGGTTAGCAGGCTAGGTTACATAATAGAGTCATGAAAAATACTTAAGCCAAAAGAAGATGGGGCAAGAGGAGAAAGGGGTTAAAAAAGGAACATGGGGGACAAACAAATTGCTTTTAGACTTCTCCCTAACAATGTCTGTAATCATTAGATACAAATTAAGGTTGTAGATAAAAGTGACTCCCATGCATATATTTGTGGGGTGTTCTGTATCGCATGGGATGTTCAAAGAAGGTGGGTTACTCCAGAATGCAATTTCGGCTCTTTAGCAACAGGGAGGTCTAGCCTCTGATGGACCAAACTTTGAACCACTGTTCAAAACCTTATTTATTGAATGTTACATGAAGGTTGTTTTTCGGGTGAAACAAGTTCCTCATACCAAAGTGCTCTTGATTTATTCTATATGTTCTTTGAAGGAAATCATCATATTATTGTATATTGTTTGTCTTTATTGTGTACTGTTTGCAATACTCAATAATTCAAGATGCTCCAAGTGTGCCAGGATAGTCTTGTGACTGTCATGCAATGGATGGAAAACCCCTTCAGAAAAACAACTCTGTAAATCATAGAAAATAATCACTGTGCTCTACAATAATTTCCTCAGGGTCTTAGTACCTCCAACAAACAATTACATTCTACGGTTACCCTAGACACAGCGAGAAACAACTATTACATTATAATGTTTACCCTAGATACAAAGACTCCACTAGATTCCCACTACACATATTGTTCATTATAAATACACTAGAGACCCAGTAAGTTATGCAGCAAACAAGGAATGAAGGAAACTCATCCATCTGCTAGGAGATGCCTGTAGACTCTGCAGCAGACTCTGCTTCCTGCTTACTATAGCATGTTCTGGAATTGTTCCCTTTGTTGTGAGCCTTCTCCCTGTTGTGAACAGATGTCTATTGGCACCACATGAACATTTTTTTAACCTTGTAGCTTGGTGAACCAATGATTTTATTGGAGATTGCTTTCAGGAGCACAAATAATCCACAGGCAGCGGTACCACCCCAAACCCACCCCGGCATAGGCAATGGTTCATCAAAGCTGCATCTTTGGCCCTCCATGCACAATTTGCAGGCAGCTACACTGGAGAGTACCTCCCTCCCTATCAGCATTCTTTATTGCTACATCACTCCAGAGAGGGCTCTGTGAGTTTTAGAACTTTTTGAGTTTTTTGAGCCTTGTGTCTTCCCATAGCTTCCTGTGTTCTTTCCTCCTTCTAGGAGAGAATGTTTCAAGTCACAGGAAATAGCTACACAGCATGTCTAAAGACTTGGTCCCCAGTGTGGTACTACTGGGAGGTGATAGGACCTTTAAGAGGCAGGGCTCAGTGGGAGGGTTTCATGTTTGTTGCTGCTCACTCTGAGGGAGTAGTGAGACCCTAGTCTCTTCCTCTTCTTTTCTGGATGAGGCCATGAGATGGCTGGTTTTAATCTGCAACATGCTTTTGTTAAGATGTCCTGAACACCCTGACTCAATCCTTGGCATCCTCACTTCAGTGAAAGACACTGAACTGCACATATGTTAAATAATTTTTAACAGTTACAAAAGCAGTCTGGAGGAGAAATACATTTTCAACCAATATTGCTGATAGGTTGTATATGAATATGCCAAAGAAAGAACGTTGACACATGCATGTTACCATATGCAAACACAGACTCAAAATGCATCACAAACCAAAATGGAATGCCAAACTATAAAACTTCTAGAAGAAGTGTTTGACGTTTGCAGCTGGGTGTAGGGAAGACATTCAGATTTGACACTAATGGCATAAACCATGAAAAGAATGGTAAATGGAACCTTATAGGTGAAAAAAAAAGTGTAGCCCCTTAAATGACCTTGTTGCTGGGTGCTATGGTATATACCTTCAATTTCAACATTTGGGAAGTGAAGTTTGTTGTAATTTAAAATGTGTCCTGTAATTTGAAATGTTTGCTCACATGTGCATTCGTCAACTTACTGATTATTCAAAAAAGAGGTTTAAGGAAGGGGCTGTAGCTCCCTTGGTAGAATGCTTGCTTAGCGTGCATGAAGCCCCAGGTTCAGTACCCAGCACTTCATAGACTTGGTGTTGGTGCCCACCTGGCATTCCAGCATGTGGAGGCAGGAGGATCAGTTCAAGACATTGCTGGCTACAAAGCAAATTCGAGGTCTATTGAGAGCCGCTGGTAGCAAAAAACCATGGGAGTATACAACAGGTAACAACTAGAGTTCAGAAGGTCAACCTATCAGAACTAAGGGTTCTGTTAGAGGAAACCATCACGCAAGGCGTGATGGAATTACTACCTTTTGAATGAATTGGCTGTTTCTTGTTGTAAACTTCTTGTGCAATAACAACTATGATTCTCCCCATTTACTGTGCATTTCCATGTTATGTGTACGTGTAACCTCATGATTGCATCTCGATCTGATGGGCACAACTCTCCTTATACATTTGGGGTAATTGGATAACTTTCCCCAGCTGTGTTTATCCTCATTAGCTTACATCTGGCCAGGACCATTCTCCAGACAAAAGTATTTCAACAAAGATACCTTTTTCTCCAAGGACAAGCTGCACATAGGTAAGAATTACCTCACCTCACTTACGGATAAGAGAAAATAACCAGTAACAATTAAATCCTCAAAACTTTACCTTCATCCCAGTTTATTTACACAAGACTTTAAGATATTTACTGCTCACATTGCTAAGATGATGTTTTAGCCACCTGCTAGTTACTGAGTTAAGGTAATTATTTTCCATTGACCTAAGGAGATTTCTGACTAGACCAGGCAGGCAACAGGTGCCAAGCTTTGCTTCTAGTACAGATTAAGTTTTAATCCTCCTTAGCAACCAAATGCTACATGCTAAGAAGAAGGTTGCCTAGCAACCGAGCATAAGTCCCCCGCCCTTCCAGACAGCAGCAGCAACTGGCATGAGCAGGGAAAAAAGCAGCACTAAAGACAGTTTCACTTTTCTAGTGACTTATTGATGTTTATAGACCCCTAACAGTCTACCTAGCCACTTCTAGATTATAGTTTGAGCACAGAAATTACTCTTTAGAATTCCCTAATTGATCTTAGCCTTTAGTTGACCCTACCAGAGAACTCCCCTTTAGTCACTCCCCCTTTTGGGTTGTTAATCTAAGCTGACAATTATTGCTTTGTGTGTGGATCCCTATCACCTCTCTCTGCAACCCCGGAAACTTCAAATCTCGCATTACTTTGCCAAAGAATTACTGCTTCCGTGTGTGTGTGTGTGTGTGTGTGTGTGTGTGTGTGTGTGTGTGTGTATACCAGTTCCCTGCAGCACGGGGTGGGGGTTGATTTAGAAGAACAAAGATGAGGACAGAGATGGAAAGAACCAGATAGAATAATGAGAATGTAGAAGACTAGAGAGGAGCTAAGTATGAGAACAGAAAAGAAACTGTGTAGATCAAATTTTACTTAGAAGAATAAAGTGAATGGATTAAAGAACGCAGTGTGCTTGATTCATTTTATATCCTTTAGATTAGAATCCTAGCCACTTGTAGCTTCTGTTCTGGACCCTGATAGAAATCTCAGAGCAGGCACCTGGGGAGAATTCAGTAGAGGCCGGCATAGTGTACATGAGACCTCTCATCTCAAAAACCAAGTCCAACATTGCTCATGCTTCTACCAACTTTCCTGCATTCTCCAATGGTACCAAGTTTGGTGATAATAGAATTGCTTAGAGTGGGCTACTGACTTATGCGCTTTGATAAAGAAAGCTCTGCCTTCAAAACACTTTGTTGAAAATGTGAGGTTGTTTTTTGTAGGCTGTGAGGTGGTCGATTCTCTTCCTAAGAATGCAGTGAGCAGACAATGACTGGACTACAAGGGGGACTTTATTTACCTCACAGGAATAACCATTTAAATGAGAAAGTCAACATTTTAAGACCCCATGGTGGCAGAAGGACTCCAACCACGAGAGGAGACGCTGTGAGCATCTTAGCTTTGCCCTCCTGATCTTGTCTCCTGGAAGGACTCGAGGGCTGGAGCCAGCCTCAGGAATGAATTCTCATCTTCAGCCAAAGGATGGAGTCTTAGAGGTAGAGGCAGAAACGTGTGCCCCTGCCTGTGGCCGCAGGTCGAGTCCCACAGGTTGGCGAGGAGGGATCCCGAGCAGGCTCCCTGCTTGAGACAGAAGCTTCGGTGTAGCAATCCTTGGACTTTTCTGTCTCTGGTGAGTCTTGATCGCAGAGCTCCTTTTCTGTAGAGCATCTGGAGCTTAGCTCTCAGCCAGGAACCAGGAGCCGGCTCAAGAGTCAGGCTCTGGCCGGGATGTGGGGTGGGGAATCCTCTTTCTCTGACTATTGAATGACTTTACCCCTTTTGGGGTCTCTGAACCCAAATTCGTAGGGCCATCTGGGCCCTGATTGGCTGAATATATACATATATGCAAATAAGGTGAAAATGGAACCAATCAGAGAAGAGTTGTCAAATCTAGTGAGAGAGGGAGGGAAACTAGTCTACAATCAGGTCAGTGCATATCCACCTTTGCAGTGGTAGAGAAGATGAGACTTAACTGTCCAAAGGGCTTCTATCAGTTCTAGGTCACCTTCCCCAGAAGCTGCTATGGGGAGGGAATTCTCCACCTTGCCTTCTGGTTGCTGCTGTCACTTTGATCATACACCCAGCTGTCCATCATTTCCTGCTGCCATCCGCTTCCCCACTTGGTTCACCATGGTAGCTCTGTCTGTCAGTTTCATCCCGCTGGGGTTTGTGTTTCTTTCCCAGCTGCCTCATTTGACAGGTTGGGCTGAATGGATGCGGGTTGTCAAATAGTAATCCAGGGCAACTGGAAGTCCTACCAGTCTCCCCTTCTCTTCCACAACGATCTCTGAGCCTTAGGTGCAGGATCGTGTTGTTGTTTATAGTCACTTTATTCTGTTTTCTCCAGGATATAGCTGTGTTGATACCTCTGGCTTCAGGGCATTCAGAGAAAATTTGGAAGCTAGCAGCCACACCCTGAAGGCTTTCTAGATTTGTTGTCGTATGACGCTAATCCACAGTCAGAGAATTAGACAAATTTATGCTTTCACTTTTTTCTTTTGAGACAGGGTCTCACTATGTAACCCTGACTGTCCTGGAATTCACTCTGTAGACTAGCCTGGCCTGGGATTCACTGAGATCCACCTGGCCCTGCCTCCTGCATGCTGGGATTAAAGACATGTGCCCCACCACTGGCTCATACACTTCTATGTGTTTAATTAGTGCTATGATTTGTTTCCATAAAGCTGCCGCCATGAACATCAAATATGTTTCATTGTTCTGAAGTTCTGGTGTGGGTCTTCAGTCTCTAAACTTGTAAATGGGAAACGCTAAAGCAAAGGTAAGATGCATACACCTGACTTACACAACCATTTCCTTTGTGACCAATCTGTGCACACTATTAAACATTTACAAAATGCTTTAAATTTTTTTCTTTTTAAAAAATCTTGTGTGTGTGTGTGTGTGTGTGTGTGTGTGTGTGTGTGTGTGTGTGGTGGATGTGCTCATGCTTATGTGTAGAGGCCAGATGTTGATGCTAATATCTTCCTCAGTTGTTCTTCACTTAATTACTTTAATTAATTAATTAGTTAAATTAGTTTAAGACTAGTCAATGAGACTTACCTGCTCCACCTTCCAAATGCTGGGGTTATGCATAGATGCTCCATTCATGTCTAGCTTTTACGTGGGTGCTGCAGATCCACACTTAGATCCTGGTGCTTGTGAGGCAGGTGCATCTCTGACTGAGCTATTTCTCCAGCTCCTCTTCAACTGTTCACTAACTTTTTTAGTATAGAAAATAATGGATTTCATTTCGAATTTTTCATATATATCATACTTATTCCTCTACTACCCTGTCTCTCTCTGTAATGAGGATTAAACTTCTGATCTAATTTATGCTAGACTAGTGTTATACCACTGAGCTCTAAGCCCCTCACTGTTGATTGCCAGAGTCCAGGTATGGTAGTTTGAATGAGAATGACCCCATAGACTCATGTTTGAATGCTTGGTCCTCAGTTTGTGGAACTGTTTGGGAGGGATTAGGAGGTGTGGCCTTTGGAGGAGGTATGTCATGGGGGTAGGCTTTGAGATTTCAAAAGCCCAACCATTCCCACTTAGCTCTCTTTCTCTCTGCCTTGTGCTTGTGGATAAGGAGGTGAACTCTCAACTATTCCTACCTGCCTGCTGCCATGCTCTCTGCCATGGTGGTCATGGACGCCAACCCTCTGGAACTGTAAGTAGGCCCCAATACATTCTTTCTTTTGTACATTGCCTGTGTCATAGTGTCTCTTCACAGCAACAGAAAAGTAACTAAGACACCAGGCAAGTGCTCTACCACTGTGTACATCACCCACTCTTTTAAGGTTTTAATTTGGAGATAGGGTCTTTCTAAGTTACTTAGGCAAGGGTTGATGCTTAATCTCAGCCTTCCTAATTCAGAGATGAGAAGCATGGGTGGCCATGCTCATCCTTAGATCTTCCTTTCTTAATAAGACTTCATTTCTGTTTACTGGAGAAAGAGATGGAGTGAAGGAAGGGAGGTAGCGACCTTTTTGTGATGTTCAGCCAATGACTGTCTGATGTTGGCAGCAGAAATATATGCCGGAGGTTGAGGAGAAAGGTCAGGAAACCATCATGATTTCAGGTATAGCATCTGTACTTTTCTGACCTTGGCAAGGTGCCACAATAGATTTGAATAACACTAGGACCTTGTCCTGCCAAGCAGGGCGATCTGGCACTGAACTTGGGTCATTATTCCAACCCAGAATCCCAGTGGGAGCCATGAAGTACATTTTATGTAGTAACTGGCACATTTTGGGAGAGTATATTGCCTTCACCTACTAATAGACAGAAGTACATAGGTGTTAAGAACCTTTATCTTAGGCCACACAGTGGATTAGAACTACACTATACATATTATAGCTGCTTCCCAAGCATGATCATAAAACACTTGAAATGTACCAGATGTGGTAGCACACACCTGTAGTCCCAGGAGTGGGGAGGCTGAGAGGAGAACATTATTGCTGTATTCCAGAGGTTGAGGAGAAAGGTCAAGAAATCATGGTGGTTTCAGGCAAGCATCTGTACTTTTCTGACCTTGGCAAGGTGCCACAATAGACTTGAATAACATTAGGACCTTGTCCTGCCAAGTGGGGTGATCTGGCACTGAACTTGGGTCATTATTCCAACCCAGAATCCCAGTGGGAGCCATGAAAGCCATGAAGTACATTTCATGCAGTAACTGTCACAGTCCTCACACTTTGGGGGAGGTATATTGCCTTCACCTACTAACAGACAGAAGTTCATAGGGGGCCACACAGTGGGTTAGAACTCCATCAGACTGGGATACAGAGGGAAATCTTGTGTAAGGACAAACAAACAAAGAGACCAAAAACCGAATGCATTTCAAAAGAGATATAGTCCATCAAATGTAAATTTAAGTCAACTCAAGTTTGAAATTGATACTCAACTGTTGGAAAACCAGATATTCTTGGAACATCAGAGTCATGGAAATCTCTTTTTTAGTGGGAGGATTCATGAACTCTGAATATAAATCCAAGTTTTTTTTAAAAAGAAATGTAAAAGAAAGACAAAGAACAAAAGAACATCTTTGAAGAACATTTAGGTTCCCAATTAAGACAGGCCACCATTGCCAAAACACGCACCAGATTTCAAGCATAGCATGAAAAACCAACAATAAAAACATAGCCAGGCCTGGTGCCATTAGCTTTCAAACCCAGCTACTTCAGAAGTTGACTGTAAGTTAAAGGCCAGTCTGAGCTACAAAGTGGGACCTAAAACCAATAGCTGGGTATGGTGGCACAAATCTGTAATCCTGACACTTGGGAGGCAGAGGCAGGAGGATCAAGAGTTCAACACTGGGCTGGGCTCTTCCATAACAAAACAAAACAAAAAAGAAATTATGAGGGCCATGGGTGTAGCTAAGTTGGTAGAGTTCTGGCTTACATAGCATACATGAAACCCTGGGTTTTATCCTCAGCCTTCTTTAATATGACCATGGTCGCTCACACTTGTATTCCCAGGACCTGGGAGATGGAGCCAGGGGGATCAAAAGTTCAAAGTCATCCTTGGCTACAAAACGAGTTCAAGGTCAAGTAGGGCTACATTAGGTAGACCTTGTCTCTAAAAGAGGGAAGGCATTATGGTGCAACATTAGCCTGATGACCTGCTGAACCATCAGGAGGACCATATGCTTGGAATCATCCTTGGCCACTGAGCCATGATGATGTCGATGGTTTTGATTCTTTGATAATTGAAATTTCTTTACTTGGGGAAAGTCATTATAACTGAAAGTGTGATAATTATGTATTTTAAAATCATCTTAAGTTCCTGCTCCATTTCCAGAGTGATGGGATTGTATGCATGTGCCATCATACCCACTTTATGCCATGCTGAGGATGATACCCAGAACTTGGGTGAATTCTGGGGAAAGACTATCCACTTGAACATCTCCAGCTAATTTTGTCCTACAATGCTCCTGTAATTTCATGCTACTACAATCTCTTTGCGCAATGCTGAGGATTAACCCAGAATTCTGTGCAAGCTAGGCAAGGATTCTACCAACTGAGAGACATCTCCAGCCAATTTTGTCCTATGGTGCCTCTGTAATTTGAAAGATTGCTGTAGATGCCAGTGTTGTTTACATGGTTCTCTCTGTTCCTTCCCCCGTCTTCCTCTACAGATGAGTCAACATGACCTTCTAGTTCTTCATTTATCATCAATTCTTTTGTAGATATCAGGATAAGGAACAAGTTACCACAGGGAGAAGATAAAATTCTCATTTGAGGCATAGACATATGTGCAATCTTCTGTGATCCTATACATGAACTATACAAGTTTACACCAGTTTATATTTTCCCATATGAGTGATAAATAATAACATCCACAAAGTAAATGGTTGTGTGAAAGATTGTCAGCAAAATAAAACTTATTGGTATGGAATGAATATTATTTTGTGTGTGAAAAGGCATGAGGGGAATTATGGGATCTTTAAGAGGTGAGGCCTGTCTGGTGGAGGAAGGTTACTTACAATGGACTATAGATAGATTATATGATGCCTTGTAACCTGGGCCTGATTCCAGCTTCTCTCTTTCTCTCTTGTTTCTCATCTGCCACTGTTATGTGACCAGCCATGAGCTCCTGTTTCAAGTCCAGAACCCCATCTGACAGCGATTCCAGCCTTTGAGTAATGTGGTCATGTTTATCCTACAACCGAGTTCTGGATCCATTTTTCTGCATTTGTTGCCTTTCTTGTCACTGTGGCCAAATTCCTGCTACAAAGCAACTAAGAGGAGAGAATTTATTTTCTCTTAGTTTCATGGCAGGTTAGGTGTGGCACTTGGGGCTTTGGTCTAAATGAGGGAGTGTACCTGAAAGTTTTCTGTGTCCCACCTGGCCCACAGTTGGGACAAATCTCTCACCCACAGTCCTGCAGCCTTTTATAAAATAATCACACAGAGGCTTAATATTAATTTTAAACTATGGTCATGGCAGGCTTATTGCTAACTAGTTCTTATACCTTACATTAACCCATTTCTATAAATCTATACTTAGCCATGTGTCTTGTGGCTTACCAGTACTTTTACATCTTGCTTCTCATGGCGGCTGCTGGCAGCATCTGCTCTCCTTTCTCTTCTTGTCTATCTGTTTGGATTTCCTGCCTGCCTTTAAGCTGCCTTGCCATAGGCCAAAAAACTTTATTTATCAACTAATCAGAGGAACACATATTCACAGCATCCAGAAAGACATCCACAGCAAGGGAGCTTGTGGTTGTTCTTATATATCGCAGATGGAGGAAGAAGGAGGAGGATGAAGAAGAGGAAGACACACACACACAGACATAGAGGGAGAGGGGGAGAGAGAGAGAGAGAGAGAGAGAGAGAGACAGACAGACAGACAGACAGACAGACAGATGCATGTAGTAGAGTTGTGACCTATCATCTTGCCTCCAACAACCTACTTCTTTCTTGCAAGCTTTACCTCTTAGGGTGTCCTGCCACCTCCCCAAATAGTGTTATCAGTTAGGTACAAAGTGCTGATGTGTGAACCTGTGACAAGGATTTCACATTTAAAACGTTATGTGTTATACTTGGTGAATGGATCAAAGTCATCATTGTAGTGGTGGGCTAGCTGAAAATGTTCAGTTTCCTTTTTTTTCATATATATATTTATTTTATTAAGAGATTTTTCTATTCATTTTACACACCAACCACAGATTCTCCTTTCCTACTTCCTCCTGCCCACTAGCCTCCCCGCCCCAAAACACCCCCCAGTTTCCTTTTTAGGTTTCTCCCTCAGTCTTAGGCACTTTTGCTGACCCCTGTGTGCAGCAGCAAGGGCCTCACCAGACACTAGTGCTGTGTTCTTGGAAATGAGTGCTTCCAGAACCACAAAATTAAAAAAATTCAGTTCATATAATTGCTGGGTTTCCAATATTCTACTACTGCAGAATACAGACTAAGATGGTCTCTGCATCTTGCAGCAGAGTCTGTGGGATGGGGACAGGGGGTGGAGACACTGTGAGAGAAAGATAGGAAGAGAGAGGGTCGGAGAGCTTCAAGACCTATGAAGACAGCCAGGAGGACAAGAGGAACCATTTGTCATTAGTCTCAGCAATCAGAGGCTATTTAGTTAGGGTTTCTGTTTCTGTGCAAAACACTGTGACCAAACGCAACTTGGGGAGGAAAGGGTTTATTTTGTTTGAATTCCCACTTTATAGTTCATCATCCAAGGAAGTCAGGGCAGGAACACAAGGCAGGAACCTGGAGGCAGGAGCTGATGCAGAGACCAGGGATGGGTGCTACTGACTGCTTGTTCCCCATGGCTTGCTCAGCCTGCTTTCTTATAGAACCCAGGACCACCGGCCTAGGGATGGCATCACCTACAGTGGGCTTAGCCCTCCCCATCAATCACTAATAAAGAAAATGCCTTACAGGCTTGCCTGCACTGTGATTTTAGGGATGCATTTTCTCAACTGAAGTTCCTTCCTCTCAAATGACCCTAGCTTGTATCAAGTTGACATAAAAGCTAGCCAGCCCAGACACCCAGAGGCCTCAACTGCTCCTCTGTCAGGTTTTAGCCTCTCTCTCCCCCTAGCTCCCGAGCCTTCCCACTCCTGAATCTTTTGCCTCTCCTTTCTTTTCCTTCTTTTTCTGTTCTTGTCACTTAAATGTAATCACATTCACATATGAAGCTAAGAACATAGAGACAGGCCTCCAAAATGTAAGATTATACATGCAAACATACCCCAGAGGTGCACGAGTAGACTAGCAAGCATGTCTAGACTCAAACACAGAAACACACATCTGCACATTCATATTAGAAATGACCAGCTGGGTGGTGGTGGTGGCATATGCCTTTAATCCCTGCACTTGGGGGGCAGAGGCAGGCAGATCTCTGTGCATTCAAGACCAGCCTGGGCTACAGAGTGAGTTTCAGGACAGCTAGGGCAGTTACACAGAGAAATCCTGTCACAAAACAAAAACAAAAACAAGCAAACAAAACAACAACAACAACAAAAAAAACAAAAAGAAATGGCTTTTCACTATAAAAAGCACACAGTGCACACTCACAGGTTCATGCCTAAATAAATAAACAGACAAAACTGAGCTGACATGTGTATACTCACCCCCAGAAATCGAGACGCATTACTCCCTACGCCCTTTAGTCCTGTGTATTTGTTTCGTGGTGTCCTTGACCAACATCTAGGGTGGGGGCAAGGAGATAGGAAGTGAGCAGGTCACCAGCAACCTAAACAGGAAGTATGGGTGCTCACACTCCTGGACAGTGATGAGATGGGAGGCGGGAACAGCTCAAGTTGCATAACCAGGTGGAGAGGCAGGCTCAACATAAAAGGTCCTGCTGGAGTGTGCAGTGGAGTCGCCAGTGGCCAGACCAGGACCATGGAGCCCAGTGTCCTGCTCCTCCTCACTCTCCTTGTGGGCTTTGTACTGCTCCTTGTCAGGGGCCACCCAAAAGCCCGTGGCCACCTCCCACCAGGACCCCGTCCACTGCCCCTCCTGGGAAACCTCCTGCAGATGGACAGAGGAGGCCTCCTCAACTCCTTCATGTGGGTGAGACTTATATGGGGCCTTTGTGTGAGCTTGACCTTGCTTTTGTCCATGGAGATCACTCAGAGGGATGAGCATGTGACTCCTTCCAGGCCATAGGTTCAGGTGGGAAGGTTGCTGAGTGGAAGGAGAGATGCTGATTGGTGATGATGGGCAGGCATATCCTCACTGTGGTGGAATCCTGTGGGAGCAATGTGCTTGGAGTGTGGAAGGTGTAGAGCCATTGAGGCGTAAGTGTGTAGAATTTCACTCTCTGGGGCTTGTCTTTTCCAGAAGAAAAAGAAAAATGTCAGAGGCATCAACAACGGGTTTTGCTCCTGCCAACAATGGAGAGAGCAAAGATTAGCTTGAGGTGTTCAGGGACAAAGGGGAAGAGAGGCAGGGCAGGAGGAGGGGTGGAAGTGAGTGTTTATCAGTTTATTGCAGTGTCTAGCATTGTATTTACCAGTCTCTGCACAGATGCTTCACACTCGGGATCTCATTTTTTTTTTTAAATTTTATTTTATTTTACAATACCATTCAGTTCTACATATCAGCCACGGATTCCCTTGTTCTCCCCCCTCCCGCCCCCTCCCCTTCAGCCCAGCTCACCTCCCATTCCCACCTCCTCCAGGGCAAAGCCTCCCCGGAGGACTGAGATGAACCTGGTAGACTCAGTCCAGGCAGGGCCAGTTCCCTCCTCCCAGGCTGAGCCAAGCGACCCTGCATAAGCCCCAGGTTTCAAACAACCAACTCACACAATGAGCACAGGACCGGTCCCACTGCCTGGATGCCTCCCAAACAGTTCAAGCCAATCAACTGTCTCACCCATTCAGAAGGCCTGATCCAGTTGGGGGCCCCTCAGCCATTGGTTCATAGTTCATGTGTTTTCATTCATTTGGCTATTTGTCCCTGTGCTTTATCCAACCTTGGTCTCAAAAATTCTCGCTCATATAGACCCTCCTCTTTCTTGCTAACTGGACTCCTGGAGCTCCACCCGGGGTCTAGCCGTGGATCTCTGCTTCCAGATCCCTCAGTCATTGGATGGGGTTTCTAGCACCTTACGCCTGTCAGAATGGCTAAGATCAAAAACACTGAAGACACCTTATGCTGGAGAGGATGTGGAGCTAGGGGAACTCTCCTCCACTGCTGGTGGGAATGCAAGCTTGTACAGCCACTTGGAAATCAATATGGTGCTTTCTTAGAAAATTGGGAATCAATCTCCCCCAAGATCCAGCTATACCACTCTTGGGCATATACCCAAGGAATGCTCAATCATACCACAAGAGCACTTGCTCAGCTATGTTCATATCAGCATTGTTTGTAATAGCCAGAACCTGGAAACAACTTAGATGCCCTTCAACTGAAGAATGGATAAAGAAAATGTGGTACATATACACAATGGAATACTACTCAGCAGAGAAAAACAATGACATCATGAGGTTTGCAGGCAAATGGAGGGATCCAGAAAAAATCATCCTGAGTGAGGTAACCCAGACTCAGAAAGACAAACATGGTATGTACTCACTCATAGGAGAATACTAGATGTGGAGCAAGGATGACTGGACTGCTACTCACATCACCAGGGAGGCTACCTGGAAAACAGGACCCCAAGAAAGACACGGGGATCGCCCAATGATGGAGAAATGGATGAGATCTTCATGAACAGCCTGGTCATAAGTGGGGGAAATGAGGGTAGAGGGTTGAGGGAAAGAGAGCTTGGGGGAGCAGGAGACTCCAGCTGGATCAACAACAGAGAGGGAGAAGAAGGAATAGGAGACCATGATAAATGAAGACCACATGAGAATAGGAAGAAGCAAAGTGCTAGAGAGGCCCACAGAAATCCACAAAGATGCCCCCACAATAGACTTCTGGCAATGGTCGAGAGACAGCCCAAACTGACCCACTCTGGTGATGGGATGGCCAAACACCGTAATTGTCGTGCTGGGATTTCATTTTTAATTACCACTTGCTTGTTAGTAATTCATCAGCATCCATGCTCCTACCTTCCATGAGAGAGCCAAAGCAGTGATTGCAAGTCTCACTCCTCTGTCCCTCCCCGTGGCTGTGGAGATCTCCCTCTTGAACCTTGTATTTGTTACCCCCTGGTTTTTAAAAGAGCCCCCTCCAATCAATGGCAAATTTAGTGATTTTACTTTATATTTTGAGACAGGGTCTCCCCGTGCTTTTAAGGTTGGCTTCCAACTCATGATTCTCCTGCCTTAGCCTCCTGAACAAACTGAGAAGTGTGTGTCACCACACCCTGACATGAGCGTTTTAAACAAGTACTTCCCACATGTTAGAAAACTCAAGTCAACATCCTATTTATTTTAGTTTTAAAAAATCCTTTGACAATTTAACATCTTCATATACTGTTCTCGGTCATTTGTGACCTCCCCTTTCCCTCTCTCTCCTCCCTCTTTTTCCCACAGAACCCCTTCTTTTTGCCAACAAGACTCTCCCTGCTTTAATATCCTCATTTCTGCCCCCCCCAAGTTTAATTAGGGTCATTCAGAGTGGGCTTATGTGGGCTTGTTGCTTGGAGATCACTTCGCACAAAGAAAAAGGATGCCTTCTAGGCTCTAGGTTCAGGTGGGAAGGTTGGTGAGAAAAAGTGGAGATGCTGACTCCTGCTCGGTTGTGGGTGGGGCCTACTTACTGGAGTGTGAGCATCTCATGAGTGACTACACCACTACAGAAATTGGCACCTTCCCCAAGCAGCACTAACTGCCCACAGACCCACAGTGTCTCTCCCTTAACCTGGGCCTGGCATTGTCATAGCTAGGCTGGAAACCAGCAAGGCCTACCATCCTCCTGTCTCCACCTCCACTTTGGAGGTGGGGCTATGGGTGTGCTTGTTACACCAGGCTTAAAACTGCGGACTGGGGTGCAAATCCCAGTCATCATGTAGCAGCAAGTGTTCCAGACTACTGAGCTACCTCTCCAGCTTCAGTTATACTTTAAAATAATTCCTTTTAGATTTACTTTTATTTTGTATGTAAGAATGTTTTGCCTGCACATCTGTCTGTGCACCATGTGTGTGTCTGGTGCCTGCAGAGGTCAAAAGAGGGCATTAGATCCCCTGGAACTAGAGTTAAGGATAGTTGTGAGCCACCATGTGGGTGCTGGGAACCAAACCCAGATCCTCTGCATGAGATCTTAACCTCTGAGCCATCTCTCTAGCCACTCCAGTTTTAACTTTTGAGCTATGATATTGTTGATCATCAGCCTTCCTAATGCTATGACTCTTTATAACAGTTCCTCAGGGCGTGGTGACCACCAACCATGGAATTATTTTTGTTGCTACTTCATAACTGTAATTCTGCTACTGTTAAGAATTATAATTTAAATATTTGTTTTCTGTTGGTCTTAGGTGACCCTGTAAAAGGATCACTCAATCCCCAGAGGGGTTGAAACCCACAGACCGAGAACCAATGCTCTAAAAGCACACACCTCAGTGAATTTTCAAAGCGAACACATTCTTATCATCAATGTGCAGATCAGCTCACATTAAGATTGGTCCCTGTCTTGTGCTCTATAGTTACTCCGCTCTCACTATTCTGACTCTGGGGGTTGACTTTACCTGTGTTCAAACTTCATTAGGATAACAGCAAATGTAAGCAGATGTTGCTTTTATGACAACATTAAGTGTGTGATCATTTCTAACATTGACCTGTTAGGCAGGTTTTTATTTTGTTGATGCACAAGGTTCCCTGGTGTGGACTCACCACTGTTGCATGTAACATTTTATTAAGAAGGCTTCCTTTTAGGAATAATCTGGTTCATTCAGTTGGTGAATATGTGTATATATTTTTGTTGTACTAGTACTTGGAGGTGAAGTTTCTCTGTATGTTTATATTCAGCTTCAAAAATTATAGCTGATTCCCCATAAAGGCTGATTCTCTACTCAGAGATTCAACTAGTGGATTGAAAATACTTAGTAGAAATGCATTTGTGGCTAAGTGTGGCTCACATATGCAACTCCAGCACTTCAGAGACTGAGGTAGGAGAATGACAAATTTGAGACAACTTAAACTACATAGTGTGTCCCAGGTCTGCCTGGCCTATATAGTTTAAAGATCTTGTCTTAAAACATAAACACAGGTAAATCACACATGTATAGAGTTTCCTTCTTAGCACTTTTCATAAATAGCATCAGGTCTTGACCATTTTCATAGCCTTTCATTTCTATTAGCTGCATTGTAATCTAGAGTGTGTTAAAGGCTATGAGAGGATGAGGTGGGTTATGTGCAAACACTGCACCGTTCTCTTCAAGTGCTTTCAGCACTGGAGGGTTGTGACATTCCTGGGATCAATTCCCTGTAGATGCCCAGATGGTTGCATTGTCAGGTATTTTCCAACTGTGTGTACTGTAGTCATGACTCACATTCAGGTCCACCACTAGGTGACTATCACTTTCCCTTCCCATGTAACCCAGTCGGTGAATCAGGACCATTCTCTGGATGTTGTCAGAATGCATTGGACAGGTTGTCACTGGGTCACAGGAAGCATGATTCTTGATTGAGATTCCAGAGCTGTCCAGACTGAAGGGTATCAGCAAGGATCTATATCTGTATTTACATCCATCTATATATTATATATATGTTAACATCCATATCATATCCATATCTGTTGCTGGAGTTTTCTCCAGTCCTGCCCAGCCCTGCGGTTAGGATGAATCTCTCCTACCTGCATCCTGCAGCCACTTGGTCCCAAGTAAACACACAGAGGCTTATGTTACATACAAAATGTAAGGCCTATGTGTCAGGCTTCTTGTTAGCTAACTCTTATAACTTAACTCAACCCATTTCTATTAATCTATATGTTGCCACGTGGTCGTGGCATTGCTTGTCTGAGGGCATCTTATTGCTCCTTGGGTGGTGGGCTGGCATCTCTCCCATCTCATTTCTCTCTTTCCTCTATCTCTGTTTGGATTTCCCACCTGCCTCTAGGCTGCCTTGACATAAGCCAAAGCAGGTTATTTATTAGCCAACTAGAGCAACACATATTCACAGCATACAAAACGATATCCCACAGCACATATCAGAGTCTATATCCATATCTGTGTTTGAAGCAGCAGGTTTTAAGGCCCCTCCCCACACCAGTGAGAATTTACTCCAAACACTTGAGAAATAAGAATAAAGCTCTTTAATAATACACATCTGGTTCTGACCAACATCCTAGAGAAACTAGCCTCAAAGAGACATTTTTAACAGCTTGTGTAGGTCTTGGGCACTAACAATCCATATGTGCTGTAATCTGTAAATATCTTGTAGGTTCCATCAGACTTTGAGCAGTTACACATATTTCACAGAGATAGGAACTGGAAGCCTGGCTATTTCAGATAAATGGAGATTTATGGCAAAGATATTGTCACCATTACTTTTGGAGTAGACCAGTGCTGTTCCTTTTGAATCACATTGCTTGTGTCTCAGTCATTGTTCTGTTGCTGTGAAGAGACCCCATGTCCAGGGCAGCTCTAATAAGAAAGCATTTAGTCTATTATCACCACGGCAGGAACATGACAGCAGGTATGGCAGGTGCTGGAGCAGCAGCTGAGAGCCACATCCTGATCTGTAGGCAGAGAGAAAAACTCTAGGCTTTGCATGGGCTTTTGAAACTTCAAAGCCTACCCCCTAGTGACACACTTCCTCCAACAAGGCCACACCTCCCAATCCTAATCTTTTCAACCTGGTGAGCAAGCATTCAAATATATGCACTTATAGAGGGCCGTTCTTTTTCTTTCTTTTTTTTTCTTCTTTTTCTTTCTTTCTTTCTTTTTTTTTTTTTGGATTTTCGAGACAGGGTTTCTCTGTGTAGCTTTGCGCCTTTCCTGGAACTCACTTGGTAGCCCAGGCTGGCCTCGAACTCACAGAGATCCGCCTGCCTCTGCCTCCCGAGTGCTGGGATTAAAGGCGTGTGCCACCACCGCCTGGCTAGAGGGCCATTCTTATTCACACCACCTCACCGGTACTCTCCTGCACTCCTGGCAGAATTACACTCTTCCTGATAAGAGAAACAGGACTTAGTGATCATTGCTGGCCAGTGCTATCCCCTTTGAACTGCCCAGTAGAGCCATGTCCTTTAATATGGGAATGGAGCCTAATTCACAACTACCTTAACAAACAAATATTAGCAGAAATATGTTCTCAGAAGCCTAAAGTACAATTATGTTTAGGGTACAACTATTTTCCTATACTTTCTAACAAGACCAGTTAGCTTACTACTTATCACCGAGTCATATTAGAGGCAGCACTGCTTTAGCTAAACCCTACCTTGTGCAGCTTAGTATTTCCTAAGCAAGTTTACCGCTGAATCCTCTGTAATGTCAATTCATCCCTCTCAGTTTTCCTACATCATATCTATATCTTGTTCATTCTTTTGATACTGGGTCTCATGTAGCCCCAGGCTGGCATCCAGCTCAACAGCGCAAGAGATGATCTTGAACTCCTGATCCACCTCACTTATTTCCCCACTGCTGAGATGACAGCAAGAGTCCCTCACCTACAGGCATACTGTAATGCAGGACTGCTCAGATCATCCAACGTCCATGCAGATTTCCATGGTGGTGGATTGACCCTGAAATTGCTGGGTCCTCAGACAGGGAAAGGTGGCCATGGGAGGTCTTCCTCTGTATCACTCTGTGTCTAAGTGTTTTCACAGGGTAGCAACAACATCTGCATTGACTAACATAGTCCTGGTTCCCTTATGCTTGGCAGATTCGAGAAAAATATGGAGATGTGTTTACAGTGCACCTGGGACTGAGGCCCGTGGTCATGCTGTATGGGACAGAGGCCATAAGGGAGGCTCTGGTGGACCAAGCTGAGGCTTTCTCTGGCCGGGGGACAGTTGCTGTGGTTAAACCAGTCTTCAAGGACTATGGTAGGAATTTCAAAGTTTGGTGTTGGTGAAATTATTAAGGTCATTCCACATAGTTAAAAGGGAAGTTTATTTCATGGAGTAACTTACAAGTGAAGGGATAGGCTACAGGGTCTGGGAAAGGGGCAGTCCGGCGGTGTTCTCTGGAGAACTCTGCTTGGTCTACCTCCCTTCAGTGTCCAGGATGCAGGAACCAAGAGAGCCTGTGCATCTGGATCTCAGGTCTTCAGCGTCCTCTCTCAGCCCCACATTGTAGGCGTGACCATTACCGAAGCCCCAATGGGAGTTAGAACTTCCAGGTCAAAGCTGGAATGGCTACCCACTACAGTTTGGGATGAGGTGGGCTGGAGAATGGGCCCAGAGACAGGAGAATCTGATGGAAGGGAGGGCAAGGGGTGGGGAAGGAACCAGGTTTCTTTGAACTTCCTCTATAACTCCCCCATGCTTCTCTTACTTTCTTAGGTGTGATCTTTGCCAATGGGGAACGTTGGAAGACCCTTAGGCGATTCTCTCTGGCCACCATGAGAGACTTTGGGATGGGAAAGCGGAGTGTGGAGGAGCGGATTCAGGAGGAGGCCCAATGTCTGGTTGAGGAGCTTAGGAAATGCCAGGGTGAGTCCTGGAGAATGGGCATAAAGGAAGACGGTGATACAGAAACCTGAGTGCACAGCTAGAGAAAGAAAAGAGACATACATTGGCAGAAAAAGAAATGCACACACACACACACACACACACACACACACACACACACACACACAGAGACACATAAAGACATATACACAGACACACACAGACACAGACTCAGACACAGACATACAGACACAGACACAGACACAGACACACACACACACACACACACACACACACACACACACACACACACATGCACACACTGGTGAGATGATAAGCTAGAGGGAGAGAGAAATACAGAAAGACAGGGAAAGAGATGTGAAGTTCACAGTGTCCAAGAATGACTCAGAGACATAGACTGAGAGCATTGCATGCATTCTACTTATGTTCAGGGAAATCGATGCCTGGGTTAAGAATATGTGTCATCTGGCGTGATGGCACAAGCCTGTCCTCCCAGTACTCAGGGGCTGAGACAGGAGGGTCATAAATTCAAAGCCAGTCTGCCTACATCATGAAATCTTGTCTCCAAGAGAAACTGTGGTTGACATGGTGGGTGCCGCTCAGGCATGCTGGGCTTGCCTGGCACACACACAGTTCCCAGCCTGATCCTAACACCACAACATCGGCATGGTGCCGCATGCTGGTCACGATGGTATACCTGAGGTGCGGGCAGGAGCTTAGAGGTTGGAGCTCATTCTTGACTTTATACAGCGTTCAAGGCCATCTTGATCACCTTAACCAGTCTCAAAACACAGTCTATGTCCAAGGCAGGTGTTAGAAGAGGGAACTGTGTTCTTTCCTTGAGGACGTCCTGATGAGTGGGGTGGTGAGCAAAGATGGGGTGTTTTACTTTGTGTCAGTCATAGGCACTTCTGGGTACTTATAGAAACTTCACATCAGGGACAACCTGGTGACCTAGTCTGTTTTTACCACCTCATTCCTTTATGCCAGTGTTTGTCATCTCTTTTAGATTTCTCAGGAGACTCTGAGAGGTCCATGCAGAGACTGGAAGGGAACAGAAGGAAATCAAGAGACTAGGAAGGAGAAAGCAGGGTGACAGAGACTGGGAAGCTGAGACGGAACTTGAATGACCAAACAGAAGAGAAAATCTGGGGGAGCAAGAGTGAGGGGAATAGAGGGGGGAGGAAAAAAGGTAGGGGCAGGGAAAAGAGAAAGACAGAAATCCTGGAGACATTTAGACAGGAAATAAAGGCTGACAAGCATCAGGGAAAGATCTGCAGAGGAATCAGAGACAACAGACAGGCCAGACCCAGAGAGCGGGGTAACAACAGCCTAATATTGCTGGTTTGACATCATTCCTCCCACCATGCGGGCTCATGACGGAACCAGGAACTAAAGGCTGCAGGCACTGGGTGTTGATGGTTCTTGGAACACCACAGAGCCTAGAATCAGAGAAGAATGGAGGAAGACTCAAAGATGAGACTTCCAAATCCACACAGGCAACCCTGGAACCATTCTCTGCACCATTCCTGCCAGTGGGAGTCAGCTATGGGCTCAGAGTCAGAATGTTTTCCTTTGGAGAAGGTGCACAGTGGAAACTATGTGACAGATGCTCTCTTTCTTAGCTCCCTGGGTCTGATCGTGGTCCCGGTCATGAGGAGCTGAGTTACCTTGGTGAAGTTAGCACCCATCTCTGTGTATACTAATAGCATTGCATCTTATGTATAATTTTGAGAGGAAATTATATTAAAAGGTGTATGCAATCCTGAGTGCAGGTCCTGGTGCATCATGTTTACAAATGTGGTAGCAGCTACTGGTATTGAGTAGGGAGTAGTGGTGATAGGTTTACAGAGATGAGGCCAAAGCCCAATTTTCCCCTGATGTCATGTCTTGATTCCGAGTTTCCTGAAATGCATCTTCATTCTCCAGGAGCCCCCCTGGACTCTACCTTCCTTTTCCAGTGCATCACAGCCAACATCATCTGCTCCATTGTCTTTGGAGAGCGCTTTGACTACAAAGATCGCCAGTTCCTGGGTTTGCTGGACATGTTTTATAGGTCCTTCTCTCTCATCAGCTCATTCTCCAGCCAGGTCAGTGGATGGGAAGAGAGGAGCATCCAGGGCAGAGGAAAGAAGAGGCTGCTCTGTGGGTGAAGAAGGGAGTGTCTTAGGGTAGGAAGAAAGGCAGAGACAACATGGAGAGGCAAGGAGCCTGAGGATCGGAGGGCGAGAATGGCAGGCAGATGTTAAATAGGGTATAAAAACCCTTATGTAGAAATACCGAGTCATCCAGACATGAGAAAATGATGACATGGGGGCTGTGGCTGTAGCTAAGTGGGCAGCAGACTTCTCTATTATGTGTGAATCCCGGGGTTCATCCCTAGTACCATATAAGCCAGGTGTGGTGGTACATATGTGCAATCCCAGTACATGGAAGATCAGAGTTCAAGGCCATCTTTGGATAAATATTGAGTTTGAGGAGAGTCTGAAAGACATGAGACCATGATTGACAAAAACAAAAACAAAATGATGGCTTAGGAAAGAGTGAGAGAGAATACAATACAAGTGCTGGAGAAAGACTCAGAGAAACATGCTGAGAGCATGCTGTGTGTGTATGTGCATGAGAGGGGAATTGAAAGAAAGAGAAGATCATCAAAGGAGTGAGGGATGGGAGGGGAGAGGATGGAAGGAGAGAGGGCAGATCCTCGTGAAATATTGGGACCTAGGAACACAGCCTGCTCCTTGAGTCCTGATAGCTCCAGGTGACCTCCTGACCTTCTTTCCTGCAGGTGTTTGAGCTCTTCTCTGGTTTCCTGAAGTACTTTCCCAGTACACACAGACAAATCTCCAGAAACCTGCAGGAAGTCCTTGACTTCATTGGCCAGAGTGTGGAGAAGCACAGGGCAACCTTGGACCCCAGCAATCCAAGAGACTTCATTGATACCTACCTTCTACGCATGGAGAAGGTAAGTCCTGCAAGGATGAGAGAAGTGATGGGTGAGAGTGAAGGCTGAGGATGTGAGCAGAGGAAAAGGGGGCAGAGGATGGGGAGGAGAGTTAGGAAGTGGAGTGGAGGAGATGCAGAAGAATCTAGAAATTGAAGACTAGAGAAAGGGAGGAGAAAATGAAACAGGGAGAAAGAAGGCTGTGTAAGAAACACAGGGCAAGGGACAAAAAGCAGAAAAGACCTCAGAGGAAGAAAGAGCCTGGGAGAGAAAACATGATAAATACCAGAGAGCAAAGTCCAGAGAGAAGAAGACAGAACAGCGAGCCAATGAGAATGTTGAGGACTGAGACTGACAATGCAGTCCATATAGTGTGAGACAGAAGGTCAGTTCCCAGGATGTGTGTGCATCTCCCTGTGAGGACCCAGTCACCCCTGACCTTCCCTTCTCTCTCCCATCTGGAACCAGGAGAAGTCCAATCAACATACGGAGTTCCATCACCAGAACCTCATGGTCTCCGTGCTGTTTCTCTTTTTTGCTGGCACCGAGACCAGCAGCACCACGCTCCGCTATGGCTTCCTGCTCATGCTCAAATACCCCCATGTTACAGGTGCGCCACTGACTCCCCGTTGAGGGATCTTCTAACCTCCTTTTAGCTGTAGAGGTTTGTGTGGATGAGAGATACAGGGGCCTCTTACAACTGGAGCTCTGAAGGCTTTGGTCTACTTCTAAACTAGGGCAGTGCTATGGGTTTTGTGTGAATGAACACTCAGGTGGCCCATTTTCCTTTGATTTTTCCTTTCACTTTAATGTTGATCAATTTATCCACCAACCCACCTACCCATCCATCCATCCACCCACCCACTCATCCAACCATCCACCCACCCATCCATCCGTCCATCCATTCATCCACCCATCCATCCACCCATCATTCATCCATCCATCCACCCATCATTCATCCATCCATCCACCCATCATTCATCCATCCATCCATCCATCCTTCTTTCCTCCTTCCATCTTTCTGTTTTTACATCCATTTATACATTTATCTTTCTATCCATGCACCTCTTCACCTATCTACTCATTCTGTTCATTTACACACTTATGTGTCCACTGACCAACTCATGTCATCCACCTTTCTCTTCATTCATTTTCCCATTCATCTAAGCATCTGCCTAACTAAACACCTATTTTTTCAACCATCCTTCTGTCTACCTACCTATAAATATTCACACACACACACACACACACAAACACACACACAAACACTCATCATATATCAATCCACTGTCTAATTTTTATTGATCATCCAACTTCTCCTTTCATTCATTTAATTCATCAACTTAGTTTACCTTTGATCAATAGAATTGAATGAATTATTTTCATTGATTATGCATAAACTTATCTATCCTTCTAACAAAAGTTTCATTCCTTAATCTTTTCACTAATTGGCCTTTGAGTTTATCTTTCATCTGTCTATCCATTCTTTCATTTATCTTCTAATTGAGTCATCTTTTGACTTATGAGTTGAATAAATAATCCAGTGTTTAGTCTGTTCATTTCATTAACTCACAAATCTGTTCATTTATTAATTGATTTATCTATTATATTTATTATATATTCATTTTTATATGCATCCATTGATAGATTCATTTGCTAATCTACTTACTTCTCTGTTATATACCTGAGGAAATAGCCTCGAGTTCTTAATATAAAATTCCATGTAGAGTTATGGCTTCTGGGCAAGTACAAGCATGTATATGCGATTGTGCACATGTGTCTGTGGGTATTATGTGTATATGTGTGTGTGTGTGTGTGTGTGTGTGTGTGTGTGTGTGTGTAGAGACAGACAATTCATTCCCTTGCGAAGGTGAGAATTTTTGCTGCTTTTCTTCCTCACACTCTTATACCAACATGATTGCTCTAAAGTCTCCCTATGCAATAGCCCTTTTTGTATGTTTTTCTCTTTTTTTAAATCCCTGCTGAAATAAGGTTGAAGCTCGTCGAGGAGAGCTGTGATATAGTTTTAAGCATGGGCACAGAGAGACAGTCGCTTAAGAACAGGACAGTTGTTTGTACCCACAAGTACACTGATTTTCTCAGAGAGGCTCCATGATGCCCTCTTTCCTGGGATGTTGGCTCATAGAATGAAATATCAGCAAAGTAGATCCACTGTTCCTCTTTTCTGTGCAGAGAAAGTCCAAAAGGAGATCGATCAGGTGATTGGCTCACACCGACTCCCAACCCTTGACGACCGCACCAAAATGCCTTGCTGTCATCCACGAGATTCAGAGATTTTCAGATCTAGTCCCGATTGGTGTCCCACACAAAGTCACCAAAGACACTTTGTTCCGAGGGTACCTGCTCCCCAAGGTGAGACCAGCTGCCATTCCACATCTCTACTCCATGATCACTCTACACTCTCTTCATCACCAACCTCAGCCTGTTTGTGGTTTCCTACACTCTGTGTTTCTCAGGGACTGACTGAAGATGGGAGTCAGGGTATGCTAATATCGTGTGTCTCATTATGTCTTCTAGAACACTGAAGTGTACCCCATCCTGAGTTCAGCTCTCCATGACCGACGGTACTTTGCACAACCAGACACCTTCAACCCTGACCACTTCTTGGATGCCAATGGTGCTCTGAAGAAAAATGAAGCTTTTATGCCCTTCTCTATAGGTGAGACCCACTTGTGCTTCCTTTCCCAGACATTAGAGGATAGGCTCATCCTCCTGGACAGACAGGTCCAGGTCTCTGTTTACTGATTTATTCCAGCTGCTTTGCCTGAACCATTTCATTCACCCTGGCTACAGTGCCATAAGAGGATTCTTGAATTAAAGGAGCATTCTGACCATCAGTACTTGGGGGAATTATTTAAAAGCCTCTAAATTGGAGCAAATGCATTTTCTTAAGAAACAACAGCAAGAACAAGTGACATCATCTATGAACACTGCTGTGAACTGTGTAGGGTCTTGATGGCTGGAAGGCATTGACTTTAGCTGTGAGCACTGGGGACATGGGGCATGTCTTGACATGCTTGTCTCTGTGTGCAGTAAATACTCTGGCTTGCTAAAATGTAATAGAAATTAAAATTACTACCATTTATTTGAGCAAAGAAACCATTCATGATGGATAACATCCTGAACCAGAAAAAGTT
The DNA here is from genome assembly GCA_902168405.1 of Peromyscus aztecus. NCBI lineage: Eukaryota > Metazoa > Chordata > Mammalia > Rodentia > Cricetidae > Peromyscus > Peromyscus aztecus. Next base: position 27,787 of record CABHPQ010138933.1, read on the forward strand.
CAGAGTTACAGCACCCATTAGTGTCAGCACTCGGTGTCTACAGACAATGGGGAGCTGGGCATGGACACACAGCTCGATTGTTGCCAGTTCTGCTTTTGCCTTACTTGGCCATGCTGGAGTAGTTGGCAGCCTGGGGTAGGTCAATTTCTATGAGAGACTGAGACTTCTTCTTCACTGGAAGAATATAATCTCAAGTTATTGAGTTATTGTGTTGCCTGTTGTGTTTAGTTAATTTGTTAGTGCTTCCATCCAAATTCATTCAGTTTTATGGACTCTATGGGATGTAAACATGGAAGCTTTATTTTCATGTTTTTATCTTTTGGAGAAAGGGGATTCTAGAAACAATTCCTTAGTCTTTAGTTGTATTCTCATGATAGGGATGGAACCTGAGGGTAAGTGTATGTTAAACAAGTTCTCTCAGAAGAACCCACACTTCCAGCCTCTCTCCTTGGTGCATTCTGGAAGACTCTCTCCTGTTGTTCCTCCTCTCTGTTCTCATTCACTCACTGAGGAATTTCAGGCAAGTGTTCTCCTACTAGCCATGTCTCCGCTAAGAATTGTCTAGTGTTGAGTGTCCAAGTGCCTTCAAGACCCTGGGCTCAGCCTTGCTCCTGGCTCTGTCCAGTATAAGGGCGTCCTTTCCTCTTTGAACCTCATAGTTGCAGACATGTAGGATGTGAGATAAAAGTGAATTGTCTGTATAACTGTTCCAAGTTTAGAAAGGCTGGTTGTTGGGAAAGGGGATGTAAGAGGAATACATGGAAGGAATCCATGACCAGATGTGGCTGGTCAGAGAAGTTGGAGGGTTTAGAATGTTGACTAGGAAGTTTAGAAAAAGCAAGCAGAAAAGAATAGATAATAAGACACACAGTGGTGGTAGGTACAGACACAGGTTCAGGGAGACTGCTGTGGGATGCAAGCAAGCAAGCAAGCAAGCGAGCAAACAAACAAGTCAAAAGGATATTAATGCCAAAGGGACTTGAACGGTGTCTGAATCACCACCTCCAAGTATGGGGACATTGTGTTGAGAGTGAGATCAGGCATAAAAAGCTGCTCTGGAAAAATCTGGGTCATAAAATGAGTTCCAGGAGGACTGTCTCAGAGAGATACTCCATGAATTTGTAAGCTCATGTTACCTAAGTTCTGGAAATGGAATGAATGCCCAAAGGGACAGGGTGCTTTCCCTAGACACCCCTACACAGGTACAATTTCCCAACAACTTGAGGGCACAGGCGTTGCTGGGAAATCCCTCCTCTACCTGGAGGCCTGACATGATCAGTTGCAGATTAAGAATCTCTGAGGTACAGGGCAGGGGATGGAGCCCTTGTCTGGTCTTTCAGGCTCTCATTGTTCCGTGGTGCTCCATGCCCAAGGTGAAAAACCTTATGTCTCTGAGAATACTGTGGATGCCATAGGCTCCTTATCATGTGCCCCTGCCCATTGTCAATTGTGTGAACAATTGTGTTTGGATTCTTGTTGAAGTTCATTGATCACAAGCTGAAGAAGCAAAGGAGGTAGAGATAAAGAGAGAAAGGTGGAGGAGAGGATGAGTGACAGAGGGGACAGAGAAAGGGGAGAGACAGAAAGGCCATGCTCTGTAGTCTATCAACTTCCTGCCTCAGTCTCCCAAGTGCTGCACTTGCACACATGTGCCTCCATGTCTGGCTCATATAGGACAATTAATACCATGCAGTTGTTAATCTAAGAGTCTTTGTAAACAGTACCTTCACCCTCAGGGCAGCCAATGAGATGGGTACCAATCCCTCACATGAGCTAAAATAGAACAGTAAAGATGTTACATTAAACGTGTGTACACATACACACTTCATTTCTATTCTAGTACCTTCTTACAGTTCTGAAACAAAGGACTCTGATAATCCCACAAATGCTAGAAAAATCTGTCAGAAGTAGCCACGAGACCCCCACCAACAGTTTGCCCTTAATTTTTTATTAATTTATTGTGTATATGTTTGAATGCATATACATGTGTGCTTTGGTGTGTGTGTGTGTGTGTGTGTGTGTGTGTGTGTGTGTGTGTTTATGTGTGTGTTTATATCAAAAGACAGAGTGTGGGCATTGGTTCTCCCCTTGCAGATTGAAGTCATGTCCTCAGGGTTGATAACAGGCTCCTTTCCATGCTAAGAAGTCTCACTGGCCCTTGCACCAATT
>CABHPQ010138934.1:0-20586 GCA_902168405.1 Peromyscus aztecus
GTCGTTTCAATACATCACATTACATTACAGTACGTATAATGCATATATTACATATTCTCAGTTAATATGTGGAATACTTAGGTGTTGCCCAGTGGTGGTGGCACATGCCTTTAATCCCAGCACTTGGGAGGCAGAGCCAGGCAAATTTCTGTGAGTTCGAGGCCAGCCTGGTTTACAGAGAGAGATCCAGGACAGGCACCAAAAGTACACAGAGAAACCCTGTCTTGAAAAACCAAAAAAAAAAAAAAAAAGAATACTTAGGTGTTAATGTAGTTAAATTTAATCTACATTGAAAAATGATTACTATAGGAAGTAGTGTGTTAATAAATAAACATTAGATTTTAGTGAAAATATATACTGATCATGATTATGTAGATATACATGGAAATCCCCATTTTTATTATGATTGTATTCTTAGATATTACAGGCATATGGCATTTAAATCTTTTCTAATACATTCCATTAATGTTTGCTTTGTATGGAACTATGTAATGATTCTCCATCTAGTACAGTTACTATTTCAAAGGCTAACCAAGCTGAAACCCTTTATTTTCTTCCTATCTATTTCTATGAACTAAAATTGTGTGTCTTGTGCATCATATACATTTTGATATTTGTGTTAGTCACATTTTGTCTATGTAACAAAATAATTGGTCTAACTAATTTAATGGAGGAAAGACTAATTTAGGATTATGTCTTCATAAGTTTCAATCCATGGTTTCTTGGCTACAATTTTCTGGTCATGTCAGAAAGACATGGTAAAGGCAAGCTACTCACTTCATGAGAACTAGGAAAGAGAAGAGACAAAAGATACAGCTCTGAAGCAAAGTTTTCTCTTCAAGTCCCACTTCCAGTGACTTACCCTTCCAGTCAGACTCTATCTCAGAAAAAGACATTCAGCTCTAAACTCATAGTGGGCTAACGATGAAGTTAGCACCCTCATTAGCCAGTCACTCCCAATATATATCCTATGAAACCACATTCCTGTTTCCTAGGCCCTCAAGACTCACATCTATTTCATGAGTTAAAATGAAGCTTCTTGTGTATTTCCAGAGGTTTCCCCAAATTCTAAACACACTAGTATCTCTAAAAAACCCAAAACCAAACAAACAAAAAACAAAAACAACAAAAAACTCCAAAGCAAACATCTATCTATGAATGTTTATAAAATTAAAAAAGTTACATACTTCCAAAATACAAAGAAAGACATTAAAGGACACAAAAAGAATTGAAACCAAAGAAACAAGACAGAAACTCAAAAGAGAAAACATTAAATACTGTAGCTTCAAGTTTTGCATCTTCCTAAATGCTGAGATCCCTTAACACAGTTCCTCATGTTGTGGCTGATCCCCAACCACAAAATTATTTTGTTGCTACTTCATAAGTATAATTTTGTTGCTTTATGAATGGTAATGTAAATATCTGTGTTTAATTATGTTCTTTCTTGACCCTGATGAAAGTGTCATTTGACCCCAAAGGGGTTACAACCCACAGACTGAGAACAACTGACCTAGAGAAAAGACAAATTCATTATCAATTCCAAAAGGATTGAGCAACTCTGCTTATGTGGCCTTGCCCAGTAGTAGCCCAATTGGCCTCTTTTCCTGGGCTAGCTATACTAAGTGTCTGCAGTTTAGTTTTGTCTCTAATCTCTAAGTTTTGTGTATAGATCTCTCAGGCTGCCCATGTGGACTCCCACTCTGTATGATGTCACAGGCCTTCCTTAGATATCTGTGTGGAAGTTTCACAATACCTCAGTTCTTGTTTTCTACATTCTTATGAAGCAAATACCATGTGGACAATTATGTAGTCTACTGGCAACTCAAACTGTCTCAAACTGTGCCTTGTCCCTCTTGGATCATGGCTGCAGCAGATTCTGGTTGTTTGGATGTTCTTTGGCGTTTCAGCATCCCAGAATTTTCCTTTCAACACAAAGCTGTCAAAACATTTTACTCTCTTGAGTCAGAGATTGGGATGGGGTCTTGCCAATGTTTGCATGCCTTATCAACATCCTTCTTGCTGTTCTCATGCAGAGCTCTTGATTTCCTTCAAATAGTGTTAGTTTCTTTAGCAACTGGCCCTTCCATGACACCTAACTTGAAATATAATCTCTTGCTGTCCACACTTCAATTTTTCAGATGCCACTACTCTGCTTTCTACTTCTGATTTTTACTGTAACCCAACTAAAAACAGTCAGTCTCAAGCTGTGTTAAAATTACTTACTCCAGATCAGTAACTAAATTTAGCCCACAAATTCCCCCGAGAGAGTTTAAAATGTAGACCAGTAGTTTGGCCAAACATAGCACCAGGGACAAAAGACTAATTTCCAGAGTGATCATTTCCAGGTGAAATCTCACAGACAGTGTACTCTCTATATTTCTACTGGCATTATGGTCATCAGAGTTCACATCAGAATAGGTCATTAAGATTTACACCATTCTAGCCAGGCGGTGGCACATGCCTTTAATCCCAGCACTCGGGAATCAGAGGCAGGCGGATCTCTGTGAGTTCGAGACCAGCCTAGTCTCCAAAGCAAGTTCCAGGAAAGGCACAAAGCTACACAGAGAAACCCTGTCTCGAAAAACAAAACAAAAAAAAAAAAAGATTTACACCATTCTAAACTTTCCTATTCTGTTTCTCTAAAATTTTTGAAATTTCTCTTGTAATTGGTTTCAAATGCCTCTGGATTTCATTCTTAAACATATTATAGCAGTGACTCCACTTCTCCCCTATCAATTTTCTGTAGTCACCACTTTCATGATTGTGGCAAAACACTCCATGAAAACAAGGCAAAAAGTTTCATTTTGGCTCATTGTCATCGGTCTTTCATCTCCTTGTCCCTGTGTTCTATTGTTCCTGGGCTTGTGCTGTAGTAGAATATCAACATGGAATGGCATGACAAAAGAAAGGTGCTCACCTTGAAGTGACCAAGAAAAAGTGCACAGAATGGACCCAGAAACAAGATACACCCTTCGAGGCCCCACCTCTATCAACCCACTTTGTACAAAAGGGACTTATCTCCTAACAACTGATTTAGTTAAGAACTCATCAATAAGTTAATTCTATTAAAAGGCTTATGTGTTGAAAGTTTGGACTCCAGATACTGGCTCTTCTCTGAGGTGACTAGATCATGAGAGCTCTATCTGATCTGCTGAAGAAGTTATCTCTTACATAATCCAACTGTCTCCCAAAAGCATTACAATTCAGGTACCAAACTGTCAAGATATAAACTTTCAGGGAAGCATCTACTCTCCATAAAATGAGAATCATCTGTTTCTGTCTATGTGAACAATATCTTCATTTAAATTGGGGTGTTCAATCATTTTATGTTTAATGTAATTATTAAAACAGATAGCTATATGTCTCTCATTTTGTCTTATGATATATGTCTTTTGCCATATGTTCCTCTGCTCTACTTATTCTTTCTAAAGTTACATAAAATAGATTCTGACAAAAAGATGTGCTAGAAAAATATAGGAATTCTTTTTCATTATTTTAATTAAGTTTATGTAAACCAATGTATTGCATACTTTAAAATAGGTTTAAAACTATTGTGCGCCGGGCGGTGGTGGCGCACCCCTTTAATCCCAGCACTCGGGAGGCAGAGGCAGGTGGATCTCTGTGAGTTCGAGGCCAACCTAGGATACCAAGTGAGTTCCAGGAAAGGCGCAAAGCTACACAGAGAAACCCTGTCTCGAAAAAAAACAAAAACAAAAACAAAAAAACAAAACAAAACAAAACAAAAAAACTATTGTGCTTTGGAACTTCATTTTAAGCAATTTTAGAGAAGAAAGATTAAAAAGAATTATTCTATCTATTGTGGTCATCTACACAAAACCTTTAGAAGTATTTTTATTTCTTTGTGTAGAACTTAGTTTCTACACAGAGTACTTCATTTGCACTAAAAGTACTTCTTTTAAAATGTAAAAAAAACCCACCTTGTATCAGCTATTGTTCTAATTTAAAATTTTAGTAAATATCACTTTTATTTCAGTCTTTGAAGAATAATGTTTTAGAACATAGGATTCTTGGTTGATTGTTACTATAGCTGATATCTTTAAGCCCTTTCATACAACCTGCCATTTTTGACAAATATCATTTGTTGGGTATACTTTGTATCCAATAAGTCATTTTATTTGCTTATTTTCAGATCTCTCTTTTTGTCATTCTACAGTTGATCATGACGTGCTTAAGTTAATCTTAGAATTTACTGAATTTTTAATGTATAGATTAGAGTTATTTTTGGTCAAGTTGAAAAATTTCCAGCTAATATTTCTTCTTTTTATGCTTTTCTCTTTCTCTTTTCATTCTAAAATGATATATGCTTATATATTTAGTGGTATCCAAATATCTCTGACACTCTGTTAAAATATTTTTGTATTTTGTCCTGCTTATTCTTTATATTCAGTAATCAGGAATGATTTATTTTCAGCCTTTTAATCATTTATTTTATTCATGCCAGTCTGCTTTGGATTTCTCCTAGTGAGTTTTTCATTCACACACACACACACACACACACACACACACACACACACACACAAATGTACACAATGTACACACATGCACTTGCTGGCTTATGTGATATGCAGATATCCATTAAATTTTAATTCCTTCCTCAGCAAATGTTAATTTGTACTTATTTTTTAGGGTTTTCTGATCTAATTCTGTAGAATTTGTGTCTTCTATAATGACAGCCATCCTTATTAATACAGATGTGCTATCATTGAGCACAGCTAATTGTTCAGTCAATAATTGATCAGAGTTTGTGTCTAGATAACTTAAGCCATTATGACTTTCACACTTGGCTGATGAATGTGTACATTGTTTTAAAACTACATGCAAAGTTGAGGTAGTTTACAAGTATACCTATGCTTTAACTTTATGAGTAAAAGGTCCCCTGCTAAGTTACAGATGACTAGGTAGCTATCTTTCTGTGGTCTCTCCCAAGTATATTCCATCTTTCTTATGATCTGAGTGTATAGGAACATATAGAGGAATATGTCAATTCTTTCTCTCTTTTGCTTAAATTTAGATTTGAGATGATGATCTATCTCACACCCTGATTGATAATCATGATAGTGAGCATCATAATCTAGAGATAGCTACATTGTTATCATTCTCTGATTTCTGTCACCAAGTTAAAATTGTTTTTGATAGCACTTATAAGAGTCAGTTTTCCCAAGAATTTTTGTAAATCACATTCTATCTCTACAATATTGAGATCACTTATCTTGCAAATCTGCTCTAACAGAAATTAGTCACAGGCTGTGAAGCCTCAAACTATAGCAGTGCATACAGAGGTCTAACTATCTTGCAAATGTTTCTATACATTTTGCATGAACTTGTCAAATTTCTCAAAGTAGTTGGAAGATTTGTGTCATTGCTTTGCAGGAAGATAGTTTTCATGACTCTTCATTTAACTATTCTGTAAGTTTCAGCCTAAAATATTTAATGCTAATAAACCATATAAACACAGAAGACTAGTCAGTTTTCAATGTTAGTCTCTGAAGATAATTTACCATCCACTTTTATCAGTGGCCATTAAAATTGCTATTTCTAGAAACATAAAGGTATGTCATGGCTTCTTCACTCTTTATCTTCCACCTCACTTTCCATCATCGAATCCTTTAATATTCCTAAATGTAAATATTCAAGTTTATGGAGACTTATGAAGAAAGAGTTTTCTCAGCAAAAGGAGAAAAGGCTTCCTAGTGGATTTTATGGGAAAAAGTCTATCTCTATAGAAATTGGAGTCTAAAGATACAGTGGAAATAAGACATAACAACATACTATTGGAGACTAGATCCCATCACACATAAATTTAAACTTAGTCCTAGGCTATATAGATAAGCTACTTGAGAAGAACTTGTATGTTGGTAGTTGATATAAGCTAAGTAACCTAGTGTTCCGTTTCCATTTCTGTAATAAAATACTCTAATAAAAAGCAATTTAGAGAGAGAACACTTATTTTAACTCACAACTCTACATTGCAGCCCATCACCATGGTGAAGTCACAGTGATAGAAGCTTAAGGTAACTAATCCCAGTACAGCCAAAGTTAAGAACAGAGAAAAATGAGCACATGCATAGTTAGTGCTCAACTAACGTGCTTTCCTCTTACACAGTCCAGGGCACAAAACCAGAGAACGCTGATGTCCACTTTCAGATTGAGTCTTCTCACATCATTAAGTCAGTTAAGATGATCCCTCACATGCTGTATAGTACATGATTCATTCTTATATATTCATTCTGGATATTGTCAATTTCAGTCATAGTATTAATGTCATGATTTTTAATAATAGCTGTTTTTCTTCTATATAGTAACAAAAAGTTGTTTTTTTCCATATCTGTAGAATATTTGTCATTTTTTTTTGTTCAACTTCAGTAGCCCTGCCTAGCTCGTTGGGTCGTTGCTATGTGGTGTGCCATAGTGTCACATAAAGCTAGAATGAGTTTGGGAATTTTTTTTCTTCCTTTTTCTAAAGATCAAAGGGAAACATGGGATGCTTATTGTCTAATTGTTTATAATACCATTTCTGAATATTTTTCTTCACAGAAACAAAAGAAGAAATAGCATCTATTTCATAGTATCAGCAATGACAGTCCTTGGGTACATCATTCTGACCATAATTTCACTGTTCCCATGTTGACTCTTACAATCATTCTGCTTTCATCTTGCTCCTGCGTCTGGTTATTCTGTGTGCCAATACTGTACATCTCACAAATTTTCATTTTGTCTAAGTTTACTAGGACCACCAAACTCTGAAAAATATGATTGCTATGTCACAGACATTTCTGTGGCAGCGTAGACAGTCAATAATTATAAAAATGGATTTGGATAAAGATAAAGATTTGGAGGAGAAAGTATTTAAGTGGTCAGTTCTTTTTCTTTGCACTGAATTCATATCTACAGATATGCATGAAAAGAAACTTTATTAAGTAAAACAGAACAATTTATCACAAAGTACTTATAATTAATGAAGTCTAAGAACAAAGTTTTAGATAAGGATTATCTAAAGCAATTAACAGTTGAATTCTATCTTATTCAGAGTTATTAACTACCAAATATTTTATACTTATGAGTAGACATTCACTTAAAATGTTACTGAGAATTTTCTAGGTGCTAAGCACCCACCAGCTGGGGAGGAAGCAGGCCTTTGGAATTTGCCCCAGATATTGGTGAAATTATTAAGGCCACTCCACATAGTTAAAAGGGAGATTTATTTAATGGCATAACTTACAAATGAAGAGATAGGTAGGTTGCAGGTTCTGGGAAAGATGCAGTACAGTCAGGTGGTGTTCTCTGGAGAACTCTCCTCGGTCTATCTCTAGCATCCCCGGGTCCAAGCAGGAAGAGAGGGTGGCGCATCTGGATCTTGGGTCTTCAGGGCCCTCCCTTGGCCCCGCCTTGTAGGCAAGATAGTTTCCAAAGCCTCAATGGGGGTTGGAACTTCCAGACCAAAGTTGGAATCGCTACCCACTACAATCAGGTGCTAGAACTAGAGTTTCAGCCAATAAGTAAAGTTCATGTCCTAGGAGATCTTATGTTCTCACATTTGAAATATTTGCCTAATGCAAAATTTAAATATATGATGTATACATTTATATTCAGAATTACTAAAACATTTAAATGCCAATGACAACTGTGGAAAAACACTTGCAGTGATTTTAACTCACAAAACTGTGCTTTTAAAATAGAGGGCTCATATAGATGTGTAAGTGCTAGTTCTCAAATATAAAAAGGATATTGTTCATAAATTGCAAAATTACAAATTACTAACAGTACTTGGTATCATGTTAACAATATGTAAACATAGCCAAAATAAAATGTCCATTTTATTTACATAATTTGCAATAATTTTTAAATAGTATATTAAATATTAATGATTACATTCTCAGACTAGTGTTTCAGACACTATGATGGTAAGAAGTTTGCCAACATTTTCCTATGCAATATGGAGGATATTTTTTATTAGCAACCTATCACAAAAGCTAGAAACTTTCTCATAATACAATAATTCTAGTTGTAAGAACTTACCTTAATAAAATAAGTTTGGCCATATTCATACATCTGTATTGCTGTACTTTTCTTTTATATATGTATGAAAATATCATAATGAACTCCATTTCTTCATATAGTAGTCAGTAACATTTTCATAGAACAAAACTAAACATTATTAAAGAAAGAAAAATCAAGCAAAATAGATTCTAAGTGATACATTTGGGGTGAGGGAGATGACTCAGTGAATATGAGCACTTGCTGCACAAATATGAAGACCTGAGTTTGAGCTCCCAAGATGCACATACAGACAATGAATGGAGGAGATGGTGGCAAAGAGGGGATTACTGGGGCTTCCCATCCAGCACAGACAAAAAGACAGCAAGGTCCAGGTTCAGGAAAGACCCCGTGTCAAAGCAATGTGGTGGGAAGTGATAGGACAACCACCATCTTTCTATGGCCTCTGCATATTCATGCATCACACACACACACACACACACACACACACACGAATGAATAATAAATATATTACAAATAGAATGCAAACATTTAATGCAAACAAAATAGAGAAAATAAAAATAAAGGAAAACTTCCCATATCTCTCATAACTTTTAAAATTGTGTTATTTTTATTTTTGAAAAACTATCTATTATTTTTATGTGTATAAGTGCTTTGCCTGCATGAGTGTCTGTGTACCACATGTGTACCTGGTGCTCCAGCAGGGCAGAGTAGATCACTGGGTCACCTGGGACAGGAGTTTCAGACAGTTGTTAGTTGCTATGTAGATGTTGGTCATAGAACCAGGTCCTCTGGAAGAGCAATAAGTGCTCTTCACTGTTGAGTCATGGCTCTAGCCTCTAACACTGTAACTGTCATGGAGTTTTCCCAATACACTATTTTTCTTTCCTGTACTCTACTTACATTTTCTAATCTATGGCCCAGACTTATTATGGGTCCACACATTTTATTATAGTGAAATTGACTTCTAATACAGTGTAATTCATATCTATAATAACTATGAAATCAATCTTATTTTCCGATTTCTGATAACTAAAAGTTTTTTTTCCAAACAATTAAAACTCCTGTGAAGTAGGTTTTCTATCCTTTTGATATTTAAATTTAAATATTTAAATAAATATGGTAAATCAATTATTCAAAATTAAAAAAAAGAACATAGTCATTCCACATAACTAACACTAGTTTAATATCCTGGAAATATTTTCTTTCTTTTAATCTTATTTTGTAAAAATCCAAATCATCAAAATTAAATACATTTAGTAGGGGACAGAAAACAATGTTTAATCAGGAAAAGGTTTATATTCCTTTCCCCCTAAACCAGTGGTTCTCAACCTTCCTAATGCTGTGACCCTTTAATAGAGTTTATTATGTTGAGGTGAGCCCAACCAAAAAAAATCGTTTTCATTGTTATATCATAAGTGTAATTCTGCTTATGTTATGAATTGTAATGTGAATATCTGTGTTTTCTGGTGGTCTTAGTCAACTGTTGCAAAAGGGTCATTCACACACCCCCCAAAGAATTCATGACCCACAGGTTGAGAACCATTGCCCTAAACTGTCCTATTTTTTTAAGAAGACACTGTAAATATTCTAATAAATATTTTTAACTGGGCTTAATAATCTCTAACTGTTCCTTTCATTGAAGCAAATAACTCGTGGTTCTTTTTTAGTGAAAATATAAATGAAAATATAAATAAAAATGAAAAATTATTTATGCAATAATATAAAAAGTAGAAACAAATTTTATTGATTGTAAATGAAAGTGGAGGCAGGAAATGTAGTCAAATATGAAAACAACACAGGAAATGGAAGTTTGTCACTATCCAAGGACATTCTCACAGCCTTCTTTAAGTAGTCAAATTTTATTCACCCATAGTTAATAATATTCTTATTCACTTTACAATTCAAAATCATGACATTACTAAGCATTCGAGCTCTGCCACTAAGTGGCTTGTATCCCATTTTCTTTGTGATGTGATGGTTTCAGTGTTCTGAAGAGTCAGGATGCTCTGTGGTGGAAAGGAAGACCTTTGCACTGTGACCTGGAGCTCAAGGTGGGTCCATCTTCCCAGGAATAGTTCAGTACTTTCAGTGATCCTTTGTACATTGTTTAAGCTTTTATTCTTTGTTTGGTGATGCACAGGACCTTTGCAAATATCGTCTCTTTTGATCAACCCACTTCATTAGCATGCAATCAGAGGTTCAGAAATGTCAGAGACTATATTCCAGATCACATTGGGAATGATATATTTCAGATTTCTATGACCCAAAGCTCGACTCTTCAGCGGAGTCATAAGAAAATCCTCTTCAAGACTATACTCAGTCGCTTCCTTTTGGGATAGGTTCTATTTTCTTGGAATTATAGGGAAAGTTTTATTGTAAATAAACTAACCAAATACATTTTTATTAGAACAAATATTTTTGAGAAACACAAAAATATGCATCAAGATTCATAGGAATAGTTCAAGGACTGCAAATTTTGAATAAAGAATGAAGCAAATCTTTTATCATGTGCATACCTGGGAAAATTAATCAGATCAAGCTACTTATCAATGAGATTAAGCTTGTTGGAGCTTAATTCTGATACATATTGAATGTAATCTTTTCTGAAAGAAAAACAACTTCAAACAGAAAGATTCCAACAAGTGAAAAACAGATATGAGACTTGGTTGAATTGCTCTAAATCTAGTAATAGAGACAGAGGCCCAGTGGCATAGTTACTTGCATTCAAATTGAATAAACTTTCATATCAAAAAGGCTTATATAATTAAAACACCAGTTGTTTAAAGTGCAGAGTACAATGTTTAGCTTACAAAATGTACTATAAAAAGATTTTACTGTAAATGTTTACTAATTAGGCATAACAATTGAGCATCATCTCATACTATTCCTGTTTTCTCCCCAAATATACTTTAAATTTTAGATTTAGACAGTCACATCCAATGTGAATAAAAGCTGTGGACACCTTGGTAACAACACATACTCTTGATTTATAAAGCAAAACCACACTGTAGGAGATATTAGAATTACCCATGATGCTTGATAAGCCTGTGAATTCCTGAATTCTCTTGTGGGAATTCTGAGGTCCAATAGAAGTCCTCTGATGCTAACGGATATACAATTTAACTGACATAGGATGGTTTTGATGAAGATAGTCTTGGAACATATTTTCCAAAACCTTGCTTTATAAAACACTAACTGACTCATGAAATATTAACCTATGTGGCTCTCTCGTTCACATTTTTGTACCCTTGGCAGTCTTTCAATGTCATCTTCATCTTTGCAGTGAAACTTCCATGTAGTGGCCAATTTTTCAATTAAACACAATTCTACTCAAATTTAAATCACACACACCATTTATCATAGCTGTTAAACCTGCTGGTTAAATAACTTTTACACTCCAGTTTAGAAGTGCCTCATTTCAATGATGAATTAAGAGATGCCTATAATGTAGCTCATCTGCTCATTACTAGCTGTCCTGAGTGTTTAGAATCCTACAATTTCAGATGCTGAGGATGTAAAGAGAAATTGGAGACAAAAAGTCTCGGGAGGAAGACAACTGACCAGTGGGCAGGTCAGGCAGAGATGCATTCTATCAAAGGAAGAGGCTGACTGAAACACTGATTCACATAATTTTCTGGTGAAGGAGTTCAGTTTTGTCAGACTGGTTTAAATTCACAGTGGAGACACAAAGAGACTCCATAACAGCAGCAGCAACAACCAATTCTCAATAATAACATGTCTGTGAATGTGCTCTGTGTGACTGGTATTCGACTATGCTCCACACTTGAATTTATCAACAATTCTAATTTCAAGACTACTGTGTGAAATAGGTAATAAGATTTCACCATGTTTCCCAAATAAGAAAACTAGGTTACTCAAATCCCCAAGAATCCAGTGAGTGAACTAGAATGCAAATTTACAAATGTGTCATGAGGACTATAACGAGCAAAGTGACCCAAGAGTGTGCTCCTTTCACTAAGAAGAATCTACATGGGAAATAAAATTAATCAGAGCAAGGAGAGTTCATTAGTTGAATGAACCTAATAGTTAATGACATCAGACTATGATAGCCTAAGGCATTCATGGGAACATCTGGGGAAACACCAGCAAATTATTCTTCTCAGACTCCCCTTCTTCATGTTATAACTAGAATGTCTTTAGGAATGTTGATATCATTGATCAACTCAGTTTTCTTTCATATCAATTCCATTCAAGTCGTGTGTTCCTCAACATCATTGCCAATCACTGTGGTTAAATGGACTTTTCTCAAATTTCTTCCAGGATGAACTGAGAGACCATTTCACTGAATGACTTATTGTATCAACTGACTAATCTACATTATTATTGATCCTTACTGATATGGTTCTCAGTGTTTAAAATATTTTCACATTTTAAAGTCTCTCAGTTGCACTGATCTACTTAAGATGCAAGAAACTAGAACTAAGTTATAGGTACCATAATCCATGGAAAAATAATTTGCAATTCTTCTTAATGAATGGAGAAATATATATGGAGAGTTTATGCTATATAAGACAGGAGCTGGGTGCTCTTTAGCTTGCTTTACACTGTAAGCATCCATCTCTTCTGAATGTGCTGAGCAGTGGAAACTTACAAAGTGCACTCATTAATACGTAAAAGAAACAACCGCCCCTCCCCCCAAAAAAATCCTCACAGATAAATAACAGAAAACCCATCTTATGTTTTTTTTAACAAGTCTGTGAACATGCAGTCACACTCTAGTATTCATACTGTAATTTCCTGATTTTTCTCCACTTTTTACTTTTGAGTAGTTTCACCTTCATGAAAAAAAATGTGATGATTGTACAAAGAACTTTCAATAGGTTTTCCCATCTATCCTTACTGTCAGTTTCTTATACCATCATTTATGGTACATTTTTGAATATTTTATGGAATAGTCTCAACTTGAGTTTGTCCAAAGATTTTTTTCATTTCCAATTGGAATTACAGATATTTTAGAAAAAGTATGTAGGGTGAAGTATTATTCATACACATCATGTCAAGGATAAGAAACTTATTCACACTACTAACCTTGAACATCTATTTGGCCAAGACAATATCTTCCTCCACTAAAGTCATGCTTTGTTGTGCAACTAATTTCATACTGGTGCCTTGGGAAGCAAGCATAGTCCATACTGTAGCGTGAAGGACAGGAGGAATGGGATATCAGTTTCCATTTCTTGGAGAAATGTATAACTCATACTAAATTATGGTGATATTTTATTTGGGCTGAAATGTGATTTTATTTGTATGTTAATAAAGTTTGCCTGGAGATCAGAGGTCATAGCGAGCCATAAGCAGAGTCAGGTGGTGGTGGCACACATCCTTAATCCAGTCACATGGCAGGCAGAGTCTCTGTGTGGTCAAGGACACAGCCAAGTGTGGTGACACAAACCTTTAAACCCAGTACCAACCATAGAGACCTGGAGGTCTGTATAGACAGGCAGTGATGAGGAAATCATGTAGTTGGGTTTAGAGCCAATGAGAAGGCAGAACAGAAAGGCAATAAAAACACAACTCAGACAGGAAGAAATGCTCCCTCAGGGGAAGCTACTGCTGATGGTAAACTAAAGCTAGGTGGCTCTTGCTCTGATCTCTTTGGCTTTAACTCTGTATTTGGCTCTGTGTTTCTTATTTAATGAGACTGTTTAGAAATTCATCTACACTAAACAAACTATTTGAAAGTTTTCTGTATGAGACATTCATCTCCTCTCCCTCATTGGTGTATTTGTTTGAGCATTTGAAGTACTCTAGATATTTTGGAGAGGGAGTTATTTTCTGTTTTGGGTTATAATCTGGTATTCCGCTTGATACTGTCACTCAAATTGTTCTCTAGCTTCAGCCTTTCCACAAGTCACCATCTTTTTGTTTATCAAATACTTCCTTAGTTCCTGGAATATCCTTGATTCAGTTTGAGTTGTTCCTTAATCTTGAATGAGCTATTTGACTCCAATATGAATAGGCATGACTCTGTAAAGTTTGTATCTGCTATATTAAAAGGAAATAACAGCATAGCACATGCTTCATAATAAAGTCATAAGAAATAAATTAGTTTCAAACTTTGCTAAGTGAAGAAAGAAACTGCCATAGAAATGGAACTCCTTCAAAAACATGAAGAGATAAGGTTGCAGAGAATGGAAGAGAATTAACTGTGTGATGTAAAACAACCATAGCCATGCAATGAATGGGGCTTCTGACTGGTTTCAGAGTTGTGGACTAGTAAGCTCTAAATACACTATATTTACAGCTTTTGGCACAGGTGCCATTCATGTCTTTTAGCACATAATTTAACATAAAACCTCTGTCAGATACACAGGTCAAAGTTTTCTTCAAAGACTGAACATTCTCTTGTCCATGCCCTGATGACCCTCGCTGCTTAGACATCTGTAGAAGCTGCAGAATATAGCCTTGATCTGTTCTGCTATCGTGGTGTTTATTCTGCCAAGGAAATGACAAAGTGGCTTAGGGACAACATAGTATTATTCTGTTTTCAGATGTAGCCATGTCTGTGGTGACAAACTAAACTAAAGCTCAGGACTTGTCCATGTAGTTCCATATGTGTTAAACTGGAGAAATGTGAGCTTAGAGAAAGAATGGAATTAAATTTTCTTGTATAAATGTCATGCATGTCATGCAGAAGAAAAGAGGGTTTTTATTTATACTACCCACCTCAAAATTAATATCAAGAAAAATGGTGTTTTATCTTATGCATGGCAGAATGTTGTTGTATACAGATCTAGGTACAAATCCCTAACTGTTTCGTCAAATGCAAGGGAGAGCTTTTAGTTTCTTGTTCTCTCTTCTGTAGAAATTTTTAAGATCTAACAGGAATAATACAAACAAAATGCGAAATGGCTAACAGCATTTCCAGTGAATAGTTCAAACTCAGTAAGTGGTAGTTGTTCTAATTACCAGTCAAAAAACATTCACTACTTTTGTAAGAGTTAAGAAATACAAGGTTATTCTTCCTAGTTTCACAGTGCAACATTGCTGGACACCAAAATGTGCAAATCATGATACAAATTCCTCTGTACCAAAGGCATGTTTTATAGAGGAAAAAGCTGACCATCCCTCGATCCTATCCAGTTGTGAAACTGTGGACGTCTAAATAGAGTTAGTTCTTATAGTTTATTAGGTCAGTCCCACGAGTCTGTCTTCCTACTTCAGATGTCACTCAGACCTCTAGTTTTTGACCTGTGCTTCTGACCAATTAGCAATAAGTTTGTACGACCTCTTCTTCACATTCCAAACTCCCTAGAGCAGCTCACAAAAATTAAAGAAACACTACTTCCAATTTTTATAGAGGATTGCAAAGGATGCACAGGAAGGAAGTATATAGCAAAATGTCAGGGCAAGAACACAAAGCTCCCATGACCTCTCCTGACATCTTGATTGCCAAGCACTTCATGTGCTCAGTAACATTGATGCTCTCTGAACTCCTGTTTGGGAATTCATATGGAGGCCTTTTATACATCAACACAAATGATAATTAATTCAATTTCAAACAGCATTTCTTTTACCAGAAGATAGTAAATGAAAAGGAGAGTTCCATGACTGTACATCAGGGGCTGCTAAGCACTCCCCAAGGCTTCTCAAGTGTTGCTTCCTCAGAACAGAAGATGCTGCTGGCCCTAAAGGAATGCTAAGGCACTAGGAGCACTTTGTTAGTCACAGATTTCAGAGACCATGTATTAAAATAAAAGATACACCGAGTTCTCCATACCCAGGAAATTCTAAATCTAACAGCCCACTGTAAGCAGAGACCAAATATATTTCTAATGATCCCACAACCACCTTGCAAATGCTTACTTCACAGTGTCTCACTCAGAGAAACATTTAGCTAGTTTAGCTGAAAAGAGTTCAATGAAGCAGTATCAAAAGGGATGAACAAAATATAAAATATATTTAAAGGTGTCTTTTCATGTATGTATCCTATTGACATATAACCTTAAAGTATAAACTTGGATTTTCTTGGGAGTTTACTTAACGTTTGTCTTTTTTTTATTTCTTTTTTTTTAATTTATTTTATTTTACTTTACAACATAATTCAACTTTACATATCAGTCATAGATTCCCCCGTTCTCCCTCCTCCCACCCCCCCCCCCTCCCCCCTCGCCCACCCCCCATTTCCATCTCCTCCAAGCAACTGAGGTGTTTACTGACCTTTTTTTTTAAATAAATTCTTAAGATAAATTGTATCTAAGATATATTCCTTTCTTGGGTTTTAACTTCAATGGATTAGTATGTATTTTCTCACACCAAATTTTTACTGTTTCATAATAATTATTCAATATGGTATATTCATTTTTATAAAATGCTATCTTTCTATATCTCTATAGAAAACAAGTTAAAGTTTTGAAGATAAAAGCAAGCCAAAAAGTGATGTATCTATTAGACTATTCATTTATCTTTAGAGTGTTATGGATTTCTTGGGAAAATATCTCTGATATTGAAATGTTGCCTCAAAAATATTTGAGAGGAAATAGAGGCTTCCAAAAAATATTATCCCTCAACAAATATAAGCTAACATTATATGCTTCTGGAATAACCTTAAAACCCCTTCCCAGCATGAAGGTGGTTTTATATCCCTAAGTGAGTACAATCCTGAGTCATCCATTCTTATGTTCTAGGGTCCCATAATGGATATTAGCAACAGAATCATCATTTACATATTTAAAATTGGTTAAAGCATTAGTCAGGGTTCTCTTGAGTAACTGAGCTTATAGAATGAATCTCTCTAAATATGTAGAAAGAGGACTTAGAATGATTTACAGGCTGCAGTCCAGCTAATCCAACAATGGCTGACTGGAAAGAGAAGTTCAAGGCTCTGGAACTTGCTTGGTCCACAAGGCTGGATATCTCAGCTGGTCTTCAATATATGCTAGAATACTAGATAACAGGGAAGAAATGGACTAGCTAGAAAGGGAAAAGCAAGCAGGCAATAAGCAAAAGTTTTCTTTTTCTATGGCCTTGTATAGTCTTTTATCAGAAGGTGTGGCCCAGATTAAAGTTGTGTCTGCCTACCTCAAAGGTCAAGATTAGATGTAGATCTACCTACTCCAAATTAAGAAAATTCCCTCACAGGTCTGCCCTCCACTTTTGGATTTTAGTTAATTACAGGTATAGTCAAGTTGACAACCAAGAATAGCCATCAGTTATCTAATACATTATGTTTGTCTCACAGCAAGCATGCAGTCAGTATTTAGGAATGGAGGAGGAAAGGTCAGGCAGCAAGCAAATTTAATATTTATAAGCATTTCTGAGAACAGCCACCAGCCCACAGGTTTGATGTTGTAGTGAGCAAGCAAAAGCACTGTGGTGATATATTGTGTTCCCCAATATATTTTGCACCATAATAAAGCTTATCTGAGGATCAGAGGGAAGAAAAAAGCAGCCACTATATTAAACATAGAAGTCAGGCAGTGGTAGCACATGCCTTTAATCCTAGCATTCAGGAGGCAGAGATCCATTCAGATCTCTGTGAGTTCAAGGCCACACTGGGAACAGAGTCAGGCATGGTGGCACATGCCTTGAATTCCAAGACTAATTAACCATAAAGATCTGGAGGTCTGTACAGATAGACAGGAAGTGACAGAACTGGGTGGAGAGAGGAAGTGAGATGGCAGGGACAGAAAGGCATATGGACTTGGGTATATAGGAAGTATCATTTTGGAGACTGAGGTGAGGCTGTCTTTAGCTTTTCCTATTCCTCTGATCTCTCAGGTTTTTACCCCAATATCTGGCTCTGGGTTTTCTATTAATAAGACCATTTAGTAATTTGTCTTAGATCTGGTAGCCCAACATTTGTGGCAAGAAGTCACTAAAAAGACACTTGTGGTCTTAAAGGCCCCTGGCTTGGGCCAGAGCTACACATGGCCAGATCTCCACCCAACATGGGCCAGCGTCTCTTTGACTTTTTCTCTCCTGGTGGGTGGTGGGCTCTCCCTGGACTCCCATCTCAGACTACTACTGCCCTAGGTAGCTGTCTTGAAACTCCCAGCCTTCCTATCACTTCCTGTTTCCTCCCCCCAAGTGCTGGGATTAAAGACATGAGCCAACACTGCCTGGCTTCTAGTGGCTAGCTCTGAACTCTGATCTCCAGGCAAGCTTTATTTGTGAGAGCACAAACAAAACATCACCACAATGTTATCTTCTTTTCTCTTCATTTCTCCTTCCTCAAGTGAGTCTCATCTAGGGAGGACATATTTGCAAACACACACACTTAATGTACTTACCTCTTTCCTTGCTTCACTGTCTACAGTCAGTAGTTGAATTTCTTTTGTTTTTGTTTTACCCGTGTTAGAAATATTTGTTAACTCATTCCTGATTGTTTCCATGGTATGTAAAATGTTTTGTTCAAAAAAATGTAATCCCAACAGCTTTTATTGAGCACCTTATTGAAGTGGGGAGTAGCCTTGGATGCATCCATCAGTTCCCCTCAGCCTCCCTGACAATGTTGAATCATTCTCCACTAGAACTACTGAGAAAATCACAGTCTTAGGCTTCAAGTGTTCCAAAGTTCCAAATAATCTCACTGCCAAAATACCTGACTCTCCAGTTTGTCTTCTTGATTCTTTTCACTCTGTCTGCTCTCCCTTCAAACAACCCTGTCTAACTAACCTTGAGAAAAGTAATTATGTCTTCACTATTGATTAGGAAGGATCCATATTTAATTATGTGTAGCATGTTCCACTATCAAACTTCCAGCCTGGTTCACCAGTGCCTAGTGAGTTTTATTGCTATAAACGGTATCAGCCATTTGGTTAATGATCTTCCTTACAAATGTTGAATTTCTCCCAGATCCAGTATTTTGTGAAGAATCTTGTCATTTCTTAAGGTCATGGCTGGACAGTTCATGAAGTCTGCCTTGAGAAATGCTTCTTTAACGCAAAGGGAATTGTTATTAAGCACAGTGTGCATGTTTTGCAGCCACCCCAAGTGATTCATACTTCGCAGTAAGTAAAATCCTGAGATCAGAGTTCTTGAAGTTCAAATAATAGTCAGAAGCAATTGCACAGTAACTGATTGCTAAATTGTGAATGCACTTGGTCTATTCGGAAGAAAACTGCTTCCTGCAAACCACCTTTTGTAAGAAAATGCTATGTCTGCCTTCGCTTTCGACAACTGAAATGCAATTTCAGATTTCATTACTTCTAGAATTTTAGTTCTCAATGTACTCAAGTCTTTTTAAATGTCAGTCTCTTCTAAGCTTGTTATGAACTGCTAAGCTAAAATGATTTAGCCACAATTAACAAACAAAATGTTCAAACAGAACAAAATGTCACGATTCTACAGAGTTCCCATGATGCAAAAAGCACCAAATAAGTCTACTTTTGCCAGATAATGACAAACCATTAAATTAATATAAATAATATATATGGGAAATATACAAAAATACTGTGTTAGGTTAGATAGTATACAGCATATTGTAATATTTAAGATAATAAACTCATCTGTGATGTTTATCTTTCTGAAAGCATATGTGAAATAATTTGAAAGTATGAAACTAGGTTATTATTTACACCTGACATAAAAACAGAAAAGAGAATAATGCCAACTAATATATAAAACTTTAATGAACATTCTGTGTTCAATAGTATAGTGATTAAATAGAGTACATTATTACATGGAAAAATTGAACATTATGTGTTCATTTCAATGACAATGTCAGGTAAAGATTAATTGCATTCAAGGACCTTTTGAAATTTACCTTATGCTTAAGTTATCTTTAGCAAGTCAAACCCTAACTGAAATTATGTTTAAGAATATTTCACTTTTTCTGAGAATTGTTAGTGAAGTATTAGATCACCAGCCAGCTAGCTGCTTATGCACCTTGAAAAATGGGCCTTTCACTTTCCTGAGAGAACAAAATATTTCACTTCTATATCAGAAGATTTGACTGTGGCAATATTTCAAATAATTTGATTGATTTAGAAAATTAAAGTTAGCGTTAGACACAAACATCTTACTGAATACCGTACCGATTTCCATCTCAACCACGAGGCACTGTTAAATATGTGTCTACCACAGAAGACACAGTGAAGCAGTGTTCGTTAGCTAGGATACTCATTAACATCTTTACTATCGTTTCCTGAGAACTTAAAGCTTTATATGACTCTCTTCTGATCATTAGATATTGTAGATATCCTTGTGTTCTTTCTCACTCTTTTTGTTGATTCTCAGTGTTTCTAATGATGTGTTTACCACAGAAAACTTCTTTGAAGTATATCATATGTTTAATCCATAATCATGTCCTCCATTTTTTCCCTATATCCACTAGTCCTCTTCTACTTGCCAGGACTTTCCCTTCTGACTTCAAATTGTATATGATTTATTGTTTTATGTATTTATCAAGAATCTAGGACCCAAAATGAGAGGAAAAACATGTAATACTTGTCCTTCTGAGTAGATTGTTTCACTTAAAAAGATGGTCTCCAGTTATATCCATTTTCCTGTTAGTGGATAACTTTATTGCACTTTACAAATGAGAAAACCCTAATACACACACACACACACACACACACACACACACACACACACACACACACA
>CABHPQ010138934.1:20596-38623 GCA_902168405.1 Peromyscus aztecus
ACACACACACACACACACACACACACACACACACACACACACACACATATATATGCTGTATTTTCTTTATGCATCTATTGATATATACGTACACATATTTCATAGCATGGCTACTGTGTATAATGTTACAATAAACATGAATGTGCAAGTGTGTCTATAGTGTGCTTACTGAGACCTTAAGATATATACAGGAGTATAGCTAGATATATAGTAGTACTAGTTTCAGTGTTTTGAGGAATCCCATGCTAATTTCCAGAGTAGAGAGAGCAAATTTCATTTTCACTACTAGTGTATAAAGGTTTCCTTTTTTTGCATTCTTGACAAAATTTGTTATATTTTGTTATTTTTAATGATAGCTGTTCTGACTAAGGTTGCAATGAAATCTCAATGCAGTTTTAAATTGTCTTTCCCTGATAGCTAAAGATATTAAATACTATGAATATATTTATTGAGAATCTAAATTTCATCTTTTGAAAACTATTGATTTCAGTAGATTGGGCTTTTTGGCTTTTAAGTATTAATATTTAAGGTTCTTGATATATTCCAAGATGCATACCCTCTCAGATGGATAGTAAGAAAAATTTTCTCCCATTCTGTCGGTTGTATCTTTACTGAATTAAATTTTTGCACAGCAAAAATTTCTTAGGTTCATGCAAACCTATTTGTCAACACTTGGTATTATTTCCTTGGTTCTTGTACTCCTTGCAGAAGTACAAATGCATATATCTTGGTGTATACTTCCAATGCTTTCAGAATTTCAGTGTGATATTTTCTTTAATCTGCTTTAAATTTATTTTGTACAGGCTTAGAAATGGGAGCTAGTTTCATTCTTCTACATGTGAGTTTTTTTTCCCAGAACTGGCTATTGAAAGACTATCTTTTCTTCAATGCATATTTTTGCTATCTCTGTAAAAAAAATATATGGCTATAGCTCTATGAATTGATGTACAGGTCCTCCTTCCCATTCCATTGACCTTTGTATCTGTTTTTCTTTCTTTGACTCTGTAGTATAAGGAACTATGACATCTCCAGCAACTTTGTTTGGGATTGTTTGGATGATCTGGCATCTTTTGTACTTCCATAGGAATTTTAGGATTTTTGCTTCTATTTCGGCAAAGAATGCCATTAGAATTTTGATGGGATTGTATTGAATCTATAAATAGCTTTTAGTAATGTTGCCCTTTAAATTATTTTAATTCTCCTGATCAACATGGAGATGTTTTCTATCTTCTTATATCATCTTCAATTTCTCTTTTCAATGTTTAACACTTTCATTGTTACAGGTCTTTCATTCTCTTGCTTAAATACATTCCTAAGAATTGTTGAAGATATATTAAACAGATTAATCATTTTTCTCCTCTACATATTCATTGCTGCTATGCAATATTGTTGCTGCTTTTTATGGTTTTATTTTGCTGCGTTCTTACTTGAAGTGTTCTCTATTTCCATTTTTCCAGTATAGACATCAGAGTCTCTTAGTCGTCCTGTTATTATACTTTTTATTTATCATGGAATTATTTTTCTTTTTCCTTCAATTATGAAGGATAATTCTAATGATCCTACAATCTCAATTTGCAATTTCTTTTTCCAGAGTTTGAAATGCATAATTCCATGTCCTCATAGCTTTCAGAGATTCTGTTGAGAACTCTGCTGTTATTCCGATAGACTTGCTATATTATGTGTGACTTGCAGCTTCTCTCCCTCAGCTGGCAATGCTCATACTTTGTTTTGTTTACTTAGCATTTTAACCACGTGACATAAGGGATTCACTGAAGTCGTGTCTACCTGGCATTGTAAACATAGTTTGTGTCTGGATGACCATCTATTTTCCTAGTTTTGAGTTGTTTTCTAAGATTTTTTTGAATATATTTTTTATGCTATTAGCTTGTACTTCTCATCCTTCTTCCATGACCATGATACATACATTTGAATCCATCCTGGTTTCAGAACATTTTCCATGTTCTATTATTGTTACATAATAATAGTTAAATGTTCAATACTATTATGATCTCTATTCTGATTTCAAAAGCACCCTTTTTTCCTTTGCTGCTGAAATTACTGTTTTCACATTACCACTTACCTCTTAAGATGGCTGCTGCCCAACTCTTATATCTGGCTTCTTCCTCTCAGTTCATTTCTGGGGCTTTCATGTCATTCATGCTCAGTGTGTAACCATATGTGACTTTGATTACTTCCAGTTCCAGCAAATATATATATGGTATATTTACTAAATATCTTTTAAATTGAAATAGAATAACATCACCCCCTCCCTTTCCTAACTCTAGAACCTTTCAGCAGCCTTCCCTCAAACCCTTTCCATGATACCTTCCCATTCTCAAGTTGGTAATTGATAGTCTTAGTGGCTTATAGCTCTTAGGGGAAAGGTATCCTGGCAGTTGGAGCCAAGGAATACCAAAAAGTCACACAACACAACAAACCTCACATAAGAGATTTATTAGGAAAGATACCACCAGAGGATGACTGCCTCTGTACAGGTGAGTCAGAAGGGAACTGAGCAGGAGGCAGGCTTTACATAGGGTATCTCAGGGGAGGGGAGCAGAGCTTCCCAGGGTGACCTGGGATTGGTGAGATTTTGTGGTCTGATTTAGGGGAAAGCTCAGAGATTAGTGGGATTCCATGGCCTGATCTTGGGCTTTTTTTTCCCCCTGTATGGTGGAGCTTGGCTGACTGCATCTTGAGAGGCTGGAAATGGCCTTTACAGCATTTGGGATAGTCTTAGTTTTAGGTGGCTAATACCACTGCTGTGGGATGTTCTGTATGGCAAATGTGTTGCTAATAAAACACTGATTGGCCAGTGGCTAGGCAGGAAGTATAGGTGGAACTAACAGAGAGAATAAAAAGAACAGGAAGGCGGAGGGAGTCACAGCCAGCCACCGCCAGGATAAACAGCATGTAAAGATGCTGGTAAGCCAAGAGCCATGTGGCAAGGTATAGATTTATACAAATGGATTAATATAAGATATAAGAACAGTTAGCCAGAAGCCTGCCACGGCCATACAGTTTGTAAGCAATGTAAGTCTCTGTGTTTATTTGGTTGGGTCTGAGCGGCTGTGGGACTGGCAGGTGAGAGAGATTTATCCTGACCGTGGGCCAGGCAGGAAAACTCTTGCTACATACCACCCCTGTTTTTGTTTACTATTGATAAACATTCAGGGATCAGGAAAGGAGGGGCAACATTATCATTAGACTACTTCCTGTCTAGTGGGGTGTTGAGGTCTTTGGGGCAAGCTTGATCTTCACTATCAGGATATAACTGGGAGTTGCAGGCCTCTGGCACCATAGCTAGATGGTGGTAATTCTGTGATTAAAAGTCTTCTTAGAAATCTTTTAGATCCATTGTTGAAGAAATTTAGACAAGTTTATGAGGCGGGTGAGACTAGTTCAATGAAGGAAAAGAGGAAAAGGGGGATTAAGAAGGACAGTATCAAATTCCATAATGGACTGTCAATGGTCCTCTGGTAAGAGGCACTGAGCTGTTCTTACATTGTTGGAGATCCATCTGGAGTGTCAGATTTTGTCTTTTACTATACAATGGCTATAAAAATAAGACCTGGAAATGGCAATATCAATGAACATGTTAATGTCAAAGGGTGAAATTTTTTGTTGGCCCACCTCTAGATATTAACTACATGCAAGTAATGAACGCTGGGAGCAGGTGAATTAGCCTCTCCAAGGGATAAGCTCCTTTACTGGTTGTTCAGTGCAAAATAGTCAGCCTTGAAATCACCACCAAAAAAGTCAGACTCAGCAGATTGTATATGTATGTATGTATGTATGTATGTATATATATATACATTTATACTTTTCTTTGCATATATATGTGCATATATATCTATGTAACAATGATAATCAAGTGTCCTTTAAAAGCCCACAGACTAGATAATTTACTTGGTGTTCCACAGGATTACTACTATGCACAGAAACTGGTCATTGTAATCATGGACCTTGTGAATACCCATTATTGTTTAGGCATCAAATTCCTGAAAAAAAAATCCAGTTGTCTGACTCTAAGCAATATGCCTTTGCTCAATATCCCAGGGTAAAATGAAAGGAATTACCTGTTCCATTCCGGTCACGATAATTAGAGCTAGCTTTCAGAACAGCAAATGAACTCCACTTCAAAATCCTTAATGTCCTCAAACCTTTCTTTAGTATTAAGAATAACTCTTAATACATATGTGGTTTTCAAGGGTTCTAATGGTGTAAATATTAAGGCCACTCCACGTAGTTAAAAGGAGATTTATTTAAAGGCGTAACTTACAAATAAAGGGATAGGTAGATTGAAGGTTCTGTGAAAGACACAGCGTAGTCCGGCAATATTCTCTGGAGAACTCTCCTCCGGCCACCTCTCGCGTCTGGCTCCCAACCGCAAGAGCGCGCTGCACATCCCACTCTCTGGTCTTCGGGGCCCTCCCTTGGCCTCGCCTTGTAGGCGTGATAGTTACCAAAGCCTCAATGGGGGTGGAACTTCCAGACCAAAGCTGGAATGGCTACCCACTACAAGTTCAAATAAACTTAGACATAGCAAGTTTTAAGGTTATTACTTGTCTCACAATTTCCCTAGTCTATTCTCACCTCTGGTTATTAATTTTAGTTTTCCAAAATATATATAGTTTTTATTTCACTCCACATGTTCAGAATTCCTGTTGAACTCAGTTCTATTTTCTTTTAGCTTTGAATTTTCTGTATGAATAATCCTACATTTAAGAATTCTTTAAATTTAAGTCTGCTGATAACATCCCATTATTTTGGAGAGATTAATCATTTTATTCTTTGAAATACCATTTTAATGTAATATGTGCCTTTTCTTTTTTTTTTCCGATGCATAGATGCATGCATCAGGGGATTCGAACCCGGGACCTCGGGGACCTCAGGCGGAGCCCCTAGCCTCCGCGCCACCGCTCGGGTTCACAAAACATTTTTTTTTTTTAATATGTGCCTCTTTCATGTTGTCTAGTTTTTTACCTTATCATGTTAAAGTATATAACGTTAGTAAAATAGACTTTAATTTCACAAAATAGATTCATTATTTTCTCATCTTCCTTATTCACAATGTAATTGTTGAGACTTCAACATTTAACACACAAAACATCCATTCAGATTTTAACAAATATTCTTTGTGTAAATTCTGTATGCTAGGGAGTTATAAGCACAGGGAATAAAAAAAATTGAATAAGATAAAGCACTGATTCCTAGAGAGCTTATTTTCCTCTGTGGAAAGGAGATAATACATTGAGAAGAAGTATTTACCTGATGCAGTTTTAAGTAGTGGTAAGACATAAGGTAGTTGCAACAGACTCTCAAAGCAAATTTCATTTGTTTAGGGGTCAGAAAGAAAGGAGACAGAGAGATGTGCTGATAGCTGGAAATAGAGCATACCATCAAGAGATAACCATAGGTGTCAATGTCCAGGAAAAAGCAACCATTGTGTTGAGAAATAAGAGGACCACTGTCGTTGGAGCAGCATATAAAAATTCTCAGGATGGGGGATAATGCTAAGAGAGATGTAGGACACTGTCCTTGGCAGGGACTTTGGGTTTTATTTAAAGCATGATAGACTCTGGAGGATTTTGAGAAGGACAGTGGCGTTTTCTGATTTGTGTCCTTAAAGATCATTCAGAATAACTAAGGAAACATCTCTATATGGAACAAAAGCAGAGTCAGGGAGGTTGCTTAGATTTATTGTCTAGGCAGGAAGTGCTGTTAGCAGCTCATGATTGGTAGAGGTTTGGAACTGAGTGTGTAGTTTAAAGAGAGCTCTGTGGAGTGAATGTCGTTACTGAAGATGGATAAGAAGTACAGATTTGCTGGGAGGACCTGGAGGGACAAATGACAGGAGGGAAAGGGATGTAATTCTATTTCAATTAAAAACATATTTTTAAATGTATATTTGTGCCAGGCAGTGGTGGCACACGCCTTTAATATCAGCATTCACAAGGCAGAGGCAGGCAGATCTCTGTGAGTTCAAGGCCAGCCTGGTCTACAGAGCAAGTTCCAGGACAGGCTCCAAAGCTACACAGGACATCCTGTCTCAAAAAAACAAAAACAAAAACAAAAAAAGAAAGAAAAATGTACGTGGTGATATATACTGTACCCTAATAAACCTTGCCTTGAGGATCAGAGGACAGAGCCAGCTACTAGATTAGACATAGAGGTCAGGCAGTGGTGGCACACGCTCTTAATTCTATCACTCAGAGGCAGAGATTCACCTGGATCTCTGTGAGTTCAAGGCCACACTGGAAACAGAGCCAGGCAGTGGTGGCACACATCTTTAATCCCAGGAAGTGATGTCTGGGAAAGAAAGGTAGGTATATAAGGCATGGGTAAACAGGAAGTCTCTCATGAGGCTGAGGATTTCGTAGAGGTAAGAACGTGGCTGGCTTGTTATGTTTCTCTGATCTTTCAGCTTTCACCCCAATATCTGGCACTGGGTTTTTTTCTATTATTAAGACCATTTAGCAATTCACGTTGCAAATGTATTTTTTACTAAAAAGAAGTACATATTTATACCAAAGGAGCCTATTCAGAAATACGAAAAATATGAGATTACCAGTAGATACCAAAGCAGAAATGTTGATAATTAATTGACCTTATCAGTTCCAAACAAATGGAAACAGGAAACAATAGTGTTGGACATGTAGGAACCTAACCATAGGGATGATAATTTGAAATTACTATATCAACATAGGGGGATCTAAGTGCAAGAGACTGAAGCATGGTTCTGGAGGATCTAGAAAAGCAGCCTAGAAGTTGTGGGAAATGCACATCAAGTGGCTCTCTTGGGGGCAAGAAGAATCAGTGCTTTAGAGTGGGTGGTCCTCTTTCTCAAGTGCTACTGAGATCCCAGTTGAGAATTTACAAATTGGTAAGCTAAAGATCTTTGGTAGCCTTGACAAGAAAGAGTTTGTAAGTTAGATCTCAATGATAGTAGGCTGACTGAAAAAAAGAGGGCTAGGGATTACTGCAATGGTCTTTAAAAAAGATCTCTTTTCATGCTCTTCAGACCTTCCTCTCTATCAATTCACAAACAACCTCAGCAGCTCCTTGGTACATGCAAAACAGACTGTGATATTCTGCTCCTTGAATCCTCAAATCTCAATGTTCATTTAAAAAAAAAAGTCAAATTTTCAAACCCTTGCCAACACCTGTCTGATATTCACTTGAGAGATGTCATTTTGAACTGACTTTCCAGATGATTTTAGTGTGGATGGGTCTCTGAATGGTTGAATTTTCCCCATCTCATTTCCTGCTTTTATTCTGTGTCTAATGTTCTAACTTACCTCCATATTTTTGTAAAGCTCCTATGCTTTACAAAATTTCTTCAAAATTCCAGGAGTATTTCCTGTGATAATGTCCTTGCAATTCCAACCAAAGTGCTCAATAAATAATGCCTGATTAATAAAGGGAATATTTACAAGTATTTTCTCATTGCTTTTGTCTTCGAGTTAAGTAAGCAGCACAGGATTTATAAGTTTTCACCTATCCCAAATATGTCACAATCTGGTAAACTGAATTCCATTTACATGTATCATGTTAGTAAATCTTCCAAGTAAGCAGCCTCAATATTCTTTACAAGGGACAGACACATGATTTTAAATGAGGCAAATACTAAATAATTCCAAACATTTCTCTGTATATCTGGTGTCAAATGAGTATGTCCTGGGGTGTGCTAATGATCACAGTATTGGATGGCATTGGTTTCATGAGTGAACCCAGGGAATTCCCTTTGATATTAACCTTTCTTTAAAATGGATTTTCTCTATTTTAACTTCAGCACCAAAAGAGTTAGTCCTGTTCATTAACTACACCTGAAGTTTTGCGACCTTGAAGTATTTTAAAAGGAGGAAATTAACTAATTTAGACTTAGTTTTGCTTACACTGAAGCAAGTATCTTCCTCTTCCTTGGATTCTTTGTGTTGTTATCCTTTAGATCAAAACTTCAAAGAAAAGGGCTGATGGATCAGCCATTCATTTACTGAAGCTGGATTTTGCTTGCCACCAGCTTTTCTACTTAGGTGATCCTTTCATTTCAATTCTATCTGCGTCCTTGATGTGTTTAGTTAATGCATGGAGAGAAAATTATGGTATAGTCTTTGCTCAAAAAACATATTCCATTATATCCTAACATTGCAGAAAATGTGGAACATTTCCTCCACTGTGAACCGCCTGAATGTGCTTAAACAGAAGTCCTAGAAGTAGAAAGTAATGAATAAGACGGTTGTATCTAAATCATTGAACATTTCGGTTGTCAGGCATCAGAAGGGACCGGATGAATTTTACAAGAAAGATTGCTGACTGAGTACCAACTGCAACACATATTTCCTAAATCTCTATTACATGACAATAAACAAGACCATAAGCCAGTCGGAGTACAGTAGGCCATGCAGTGTCCAAGAATTTAGGATTTGATACTACATAGGTCAGATCCCATTTTCTTTTCTGAGATGATGGTAATAATAGCACGGCCTATCTTGCGTTTGTACTGAGATTGTACAAGATGACATATATAGCTCAGCAGGCTTTATCTCAGTCGTTTATAAGCAACAACTACTAGAGTTATAGTTATTTGCAAGTTTGGACTGCTATAAACTTTACCTGCTGCCATAGGCCTCCACAACATCCACCAGGCCACCATTAATGTTCATTGTGAGCCACAGAAGTTGTAAGGAAAAGTTGTTACTGGCTTTATTGTGGCTACCCAGAGGTAAAAGTAGCAGTGCCACTAATATAGTATATAAACTATTAATAGAGACAGTCGTGATATTCTCAAACTACAGTGTTTTCTGCACAGTAAACATGATGTTCCTATCACCTAGGTGATGGTAACAAAAGCTAGCATCTTCCACATAAATATACACGGACTTGCCAATCTTCAAATTGTAAGAAGGTTATGCCAGACGCAACGCAATGGAGAATGATTCTCCCCTATAAACCAGCTTCATGGCAGAGATTACATGAGTCATACATATCCAGACCATGAAACCACTGGTGCATTCAGAGGAAGCCAAGGATTAACGTTTAATAAAGAGCTGGTCAGCTCTGGCCTTTTTAATTGCCGGGTGGTGGCTTGCTATAATTTGGTGCCTTAGGCCATTGTAGTCTTCCAGAATATTCCACAAAAGAAATCTGACTTTTCTAAACTGTTCTAGTAATAGAAGACAGACAATAGAAGACAAAAATTTCTAATTTTTTTAACTAAATTAGAAATTATCATTCTGTATCATGTCCCAGCATGTATTGGTAAATGCTGCTTTTCATATCATGCAGTAGGTCATAAATCTAAAAAGTTGACATTTTATTCTTATGTCTTCAAGTAATTAAAAAATACTGAAGCTACATAGCTAAGAATATTACTAATAGTTTGCTTTAACTAAAGATATAACACATGCTAGAAACTAAAGGTTTATTCATTTATTTAATAACCAAACCCTCCCCAATTTAGAGGTAGATGTGTTAAAACCCTATGGTACAAGGAAATTAAACACAGGGTTTTTTTGTTTGTTTGCTTGTTTATTGGGAGGTGGTTGGTTTTGTTTGGTTGTTTGTTTGGTTGGTTGATTGGTTGGTTTGTTTTTTGCCAGGGTTTTAAGATTTGACTCAAGATACTTATCTAGGATTTCCCATTCAGAGCCTGCTGTCCTCAGATAAGCTGTGCATTAGTTAAGTGTTTAGTAAGTTTTCTTTTGCTATCTCCACAACACATGAAACCAGTATACATAAAGAATATCATTTTTAGACTAATGGTTCATGAGGCTGGGGAGTCCAAGGTCACAGCTCTGCAACATGCCCAGCATCTAATAAGAATGACCTGCTATATTATAAAATGGACTTTGTCAGATGGAAAGAGGTAGGGAGCATGGTAGCTTTACTTTGTCTTTCTCATCTTCAAAGGATGTCATCAAGGACATCTCGCCCTCCAGATGTCACCATCATAGTTGCATACTATAGTGGTTCGAATGAGAAATGTCCTCCATAGATTCCGGCACATGAACACTTCATCCTCAGTTGCTGGTGCTGTATGGAGACGTTTAGAAGAAGTGGCCTTGAAGAAGAAATAGGACTTTGAGAGATTAAGACCTGGCCCTACTTTCAGTTTTCTCTCTCTGCTTTGTCCTTATTAACCTTCAGCATCCTGCTCCAGCAGCCAGGCCTGCTGCTTGCTGTCATGCTTCCTGCCATGATGGGCATGCATCCTTCTGGAGCTGTAATTCCAATAAGTTTCCTTGGTCATAGTGTTTTATCACAGCAACAGAAAATAACTAATACATCCAAGGAGGCAAATACTGCTATGCTAAAGTTTTGAGTATTTGGATCCCAACACATGAACACATTCAAAATATCACAATATGTGGTCATAAGCAAGTTTCACACTACACTTAACCCATCTTTCCTTTTTACAAACTGTGGATAATTGTACGAATCTTCATTTCTGATATGTCAAGAGATCCATTGGTATTTGTCAGAGATTATGTTATGTTATTGCAATAGCAGAGGTATACATGAGGTACTTATGGATTTTCAGGTATGACATTCTATACCCATTTAATCAGAGTCAATTAGGGACTTTACTACATAGTAACAACAAATCAGCTGAGTTCGCAAGGAGGGCAGAGAGGGAAAGTGGAAATTACAAATACAAGTATTGCTCATGGTGGCTCTTTCCTATAATCCTAGCACTCTCGAGGCAAAGGCATTAGAATTGCTGCAAGTTTGAAGCCAGGTTGGCTTGTGTTGTGAGTTCCAGACCAGGGGTGGTAATTTAGCCCAACACTGACTCAAAAAAACAAAACAAAGAAACAAAAACAGTAAAAAGACACTACCACCATTAAGCAACTCCCTCTGTTTGCTATCACAGTTAAGCAGTGATGCCTGAGTCCAACTATAACAAAGAAGGTCAAAGCTGGATCCTCAGTGGAGAAGCAGCTACCTTAGAAGACCCACCCAGAACAGAGAGAAGTGGAGCTATGCCCTTCTAATCAGCCTCCTCAGCCTCTCCCTGTAAAACCAAAAACACAGGAGACAGAAACACATGTCTTTTAGAGGCCAGCCTTCTTAGCCTAAAAACAGAATAAAAAATTTTAAAAAATCTAAAAAAATGAGGAATTGATCAGAGTGAGATGTCTATAGAAAAACAGTAACAAAATTATAAGTCAGCAGTTACCATATTTTATGAATCACCTCTTGCATCTCCTATCAACTTTTCTCAAAAAAACTTCCTTAAATCTTATGGTTTCATTTTGGTGGGTTACATCTGTAGTAAATGAAAGTGGCAGTATGTTACATAAACTAATGGTAGAAATCTAAGGCTTTATCTTAAATTCTACAGAGACTCATAGTGTAAATTTCTGAATTCTTTTCTTGACATTCTGAGAGATGCATTTCAATATCCCTTTTAAGAGTTCTGTAAACATATTAAATCTCTGTAGATTCTATGTTATTATTCCAGCTATTTCATCTTTATATAGAAAAAAGGAAGTAAACAGTGTAGAGGCTGCAGGTGAGGGGTCTTGGGAGGAAATACCCAGCAAGTCATAGATTTGAATGCAGGAAGTTTACCGGGGCATTCTCTCAATATCATTGCATATGGGCACAGAAACAGATTTTAGACAGGAGAAAGAAGATCTCAGCTGAGTCTGGTTACCATGGACCTTCTGAACTTCTCAACACTGGAATGAGAGAGCTGGTCTGGAAACTCATCCCTGATCGTTATTAGAATGTAGGCTTTGTCAGGCACTAACTGTCCCAGAGTTACATGGACAGTACTCAGAATGAGTTTGGGGATTTGGCCATCTTCTACAATAGCAATACTCAACATTCAGATAATGCTCTATACCAATACAATAATGACTAGCCTGATTTATTTATTGATTTCTATCAATAGTATTTACATAATAATTCACCCACATCATACAAAAATATCAAATATAAATTTTATTGTTCAGTATTGCTGTCCTTATTAACTATATTCATAACATTTTCTTGATTATGTTCAAATACATTACCTGATTTCTGAGTATTCATGAGCAGAAAAGTTGATCAAAAACTGGACCAGCCAATTCTAGCCAAAAAACAAAACAACAACAAAAGAAGTCCTTGATAACTTTGGCCAATTCATTGAGAGAATTGGGAGAAAGAGTTATCATAAATAAAGATAGTTTCTAGAAGATATCTTTATTCCACGTAAAATACTATGTGAGCATAATGTTTAGTTCAAATACATGCATAATTTCAACATAGTTCTGCACTTAAAAATTGAGAAAAGAGCTGAGCAATGATGGCACACGCATTTAATCCCAGCACTCTTGAGGCAGAGCCAGGTGGATCTCTATGAGTTTGAGGCTCTCCTGGTCTACAGAGAGAGTTCCAGGACAGGCTCCAAAGCTACAGAGAGAAACCTTGTCTTGAAAAAAAAAAGAATTGAGAAAAGAGAAACAGGAAAGAATCAAGTCAAAGAACCCTGTACCAGCGTTTCTATTTCCCAAGAGTTTCATTCTCAGTTCTTAACTGCCGTGCTCAAAACCACACACACAAAACCGCCCTAGGAACATGAACACAGAGGAAAATGCTCAAATAATGAACATAATAATTACTGTAGGCAAGCACACAGGGCAACCAATGAAATCATGCCTGATAGAAGAGATAATATAAATTGAATTTAACAGAAGAGATAAACAGGTTTGATCTTTGAAAGACTGACTGCTAAATCATGTTTGCAGTAGAACTTCTGGGCAATGACAAGGTTTGATTCAATTCAGATAACTATCCCTATGCTTAATTCTATGCTTGCTATGTTGAAATATAACCTGAATAAGACTTAATTCTGACATCCTTAAAACCCCCAAGTACATAGGCTTCTGACATACAAGATCTGAAAGATTTTCAAAATGAAGATCAATTTAATAGTGCAACAGATACACAGTTTTGAGTACTGATCATTTATAATAAAGTGAGTATTGTCACCAAATTGCAAAGTGTAACTAATATATTTTGGACATGTTTTGAAACAAATCAATGACAACAAAACCTTGCTACATATAATGAACAAAATAACAAGAAAATAGAATGTTCTCAGGATTATAGTCTGTCTTGATGAATATGATGGTAACATCTATGTTAAGAGTGAATCATTTCAACTCAACCAACTTTAAACTGAATAAAAAATTTAGATTGAATTTTTTCAGAGAACTCTGTATACTAATATGTCAGCACATGGATAACTTCTTCATGGGTATGTTTTCAAGACCTGTGGCTGAATTACTTAAATACAGAGTGAAGAAATAATTGGTGAGCATACCACAGAGAACAACTTTCTTCATTATGGGGATCTACTAATTAATTCATGATCATTTATGCCATTGCTATTATAATTTTCATATGGAACCATAATGAAGTACTTAAGATCATGTGTATATAATTTATACATTATAATATAAATATATACATATTCTATTTAATTCACTTTATTATTTAAAATTTAACAGCTCAAGGAAGAATATTATTCTTGAGATTAGTGTTCTCAGGGAAATATTTCAAGAACACGGGGCTTTCAGTGTCTGTTGAATTTTTTTTATAAAGGAAGAATTTTCAACTCTTGTTGAAAATTCCTTGTCTTTTTACTTTAATATAGCTAAACCTATTCAGAAGAGCTCACTTAAGTTACTTCCTTTAGAAATTTTGTTCTCTTGTGCTTTTATTTCTTTTAAAAAATTATAAAAAATAAACAAATACTTCTAATTTCTATTGTAATATGTTCTTTAAAAAGCTAGAAGACAGAATAACAGTTCATTCTGAGATAACCACAGTGTTTCCTGTGAGTAAGAAGTCAAATGAAGCTTCACTTCAGGCTTTCTGTAGTGAGCAGTGGGGCCTGATTATGGCGCTGTTTCTCTAGTCAGAGCTCAATTCAGCACACGCAAGTCTCCTTCAGACCTTGGCTCCAGATGCTCTTTTCTCCTTCTTCTTGTGTTTCAAGTCAAATGCTCTTTATTTCTTGGACACATAGTGCCAGGGGTGACTTATTTGACACAGACATAGTGGCACAAACTCCTCATATCTGTCTCACAAATGAGTTCACCTTGGGCCTAACAACGAAGTCTAACTCTTCATAAATTAAAAAGAATGAAACAAAATGTCATCTTTACTTAATTTTATACTTATCCACAAAACTGAATAATCACAGCCCAATTGTAGCATGTAACAGCAGCTGTTTGCCAATTCTAATGAGAAAAATGAAAGACAGAAATATTGTGTGGGGCGTCTTATGTCATCTGTGTCATGTACCTGCTCTACTAATTTGTTGTCTGAGAAATTAAACAACTATACACTTACACATAAGGATTTTTGTGTAAAAATATTTATGTCAGTCCAGACTAATAATAATAATAATTATAATAATAATAATAATAACAATAATAATAATAATAAAATAATTCAGCATAAGCTAGCTCTAGTATCCCATCCATTGGAAATGTTACTTCCTTTTCTAGCAACTCATACAAATCAAACATTAAGTAGACGCTAACTTTATTTCTTGTCTTTCAAAGAGTTTACAGTAAAACAATAAAGCATTCTTATGAATATCTTAGGAAGATTCTTCACTGATCCTTTTAAATAATCAAGGTCAGTTCCACTTTGACAGCATCTGGGTCCTTATTTGGTAACTATCAACAATTAACTGTTGAGATTAATGTTTCCACTTACTCAACTATAAGTAACTAACTTATGCTTACATAATAGTTGGGGATTTCATTATTAATGCTTACAAAGATGTCTATGAACTACTGTTTGTCTCCTTGTATCTAGTAAGTGTCATTCCAGGAAATGAGCCAGTATTCTAGACACTGAAGAAGTTGAGTTCTGTTCCACCCCATGTTTTGCTGAGGTGTTTAACTGTCATTTCTAGGGAAAAGAAAGAAAGAGCCAAGCTTTGTTTCCCTCATTGCTCCTCTGAGCTGTCTAGAGACACACTGAATGGGAACATTCTAACAAGAACATTTCTGCCTCGGATTACTAAGTGATGAAGACAGGAAGAAGAAGAGCAGAGCAAAGTGCCGTCAAATGGGCTCAACACAGGCAGGGGCAGGGACAGCGCTGTGACCATTTCTCCAGTCTCTTACTTTTGAGCAGCTAAAGTACTGTACACCCCAAACTCCATGTAAGTAAGCAGTTGTTGTTTCTCTAGGATGGGTTCAGGAAATGACAGTTAATTACCTCATGAACCCTTGCAGTCCTCCAACCTAGAAATTACTGCAGGCAATATATATATATATATATATATATATATATATAAATGCTTCATAATTACTTGATGAAAAATAATTGTTTCACAGGCATAAATATACACTACTTGAAGATGGGATACTCACTGCAAGAACTAGTGAAAAGCATTTAGCAAGGCATATTGTGAATGATTCTTTCCAGGTTTGACTAGCATCATTTTTCTATGAAATATTGAAAATCAACTCCCATTATACCTAATTATATATTTAACACATTGCTATAAAGAATGATTGAGGTCAATTTTGTTTTTCTATAGATTTCTTATTACAAACCAATGAGTGCATGCACATAAAAAATACAGATAATCCAAAAAAAGATGAGCCTAAAAATAAACACTTAAAAGCCCATATATATAACTGACTCAAGATGTTGGATTCACCCACCTCCATACATTTTCATTTGGACCATCTGTAATTCTATTTCTAGAGGACTTAATTGCATTTTTATTTGGAAAACCTGGGGGAAATTATTCAGTTATAAAACATGGAATTGTAATAATCTGTAAAGTGTGTACTTAATTTATTTACTTTCTCTATAGTAATGCCTATCTCCAGGTTGAAAGCACATTTAATCCTGAAGACATTAACACCTTTTTGTTATACTTGCCTGAAACCAAACTGCTGAGAATAGAGAATTGAAATAATAAGCTGAGAATTTCAGTCCGTCTTTTAGATTCTTTTTACCTGATGCCACAAATAGTGATATCTGATCATTTCCATGCATAATAGCATTGATCATCCTTACACCAGGATCTGCCTAGGTACAAAACTTCAATGTATTTGCATGCTTACTTTAAATGTCAGTAGAGCTGAATAACTAATTTAGTCAATGAAAAGTGAGTGAAATAAAGATATGCCACTTTGGCCTTTGTGTAAAATCTTATATACAGAGCTTTCTGTAACTGTCCTGGACCAGCTAACTGGGGTGATGATCACAGTCCATAGCCCATGGTAAACATGGGGTCTACCTACTGAAAATGGCAAGTTAACTCTCAGCTGCATTCTGTCTTGTTTGTGAAGAACAGAAGGAAGAACATATTCACCCCAGTCTCCTGTCATTACTTTGCCTAAGAAGCAACACAATGCTTCTTTGTGTTAAGGCTTAGTATGTTAAGACTGCTCTATTGTCACAGCTTTCCAACATATACCTCTAGAGAGAGTTTCTTTTGTCTTTAAACTACACTTGCTTCATTTTATCTTAAAACTTTTATTTTCCATCATTCTTCAATCATTTGAAGAGTTACTGTGAAGCCATGAGAATGTGTATTGCAGAATTCCCCATGCAATGGGATAAATTAGCAAAGAACCCATCTGGTTTACATTTCGATGTGTATCATCTCATTCAGTCCAAAGACCTGCCTCCCACAATTGCTTATAGACAAGGAGCATGACAGGGGAACTGAGGTTGGACTACTTATGAAAGACCCCAAATATCTCTAACTTTCGCTTCAATCAGAAGAGCTTTGGCAAATCAAATCTTTATACTGAAGACCAGTACAGGGAGTATTGTCCATGCTCCCCTTATTCAGGGATAGAGTAGCAGGGTGATGTGCTGGCTTTCCTAGGTTTATGCAGTTGGCTCAATTTAACTGGCTCCTCTCTCTGTCTCTCCTTCAAAATAGATACATCTAAAAAATAAAACAAAACAAACCTTGCACATCATAATTGGCATTTTTTTATGGAACCACAATTATTACCAGACTCCATCTCTGAGCAAACAAAACTAGCCATTCATTCTTTGGAAACTTTCATCTTTATTATTGATTAAACAATAAAAAGTTATTATACAGTAACCCTGAAAACTAAAACCAAGGTCAAGGTTTTGGTTTGTTTAGATGCTACTGAAACTTTGAGAAGGGATGTTCTGTTCATCTCTCTGAGGATGGTGATTTGCTAGAAATCTTTGGTGTTTCTCACCTGGTATAACTTCATCCTGAGCTCTGCTTCAGTATTTAAATGAGTCCCTCACTCTATCTCTTTCCATATTCTTCTGTCCTATATGGGAGCTAGTCATATTAGATATGATCACCCTCATCGCTGCATGTCCAATTCGTTACTTCTGTGAATACCAAATTTCTAAATGAGGTCATCTTCTGAAGTACTGGGTTTTAGAATTTCAATACAACATTTTTAAGAGGGAAGAGTCAGAGTTGTACCTATAGCTTATCTAATAATCAACACATGATCATGTTTCCAATGTGCTTTGAAATCATAGAGGATACTTATGAGTATACATAAAGGATACATATGGAGTACTCTTATTAACATGACAGAATCTATGTAAATCATACATTTGATTTTAAAACATTTTTTCTGTTCTTAAAGCTACCTGAAATCCTAGGAGAATACAATTAAACGATGCATCAACCCAATGAAATTGCCACAATACAGGAGTTTTTACAACACCATCTAAATTATCAATGCAAGAATCATACACTCATAGACTGAACTGTTGAAGAAGCAATATGGTGGCTCATTTTATTTATGTATTTTAATGGACACAAGGATGCTGTGGGATGTTCTGTATGGCAAATGTGTTGCTAATAAAACACTGATTGGCCTGTGGCTAGGCAGGAAGTGTAGGCGGGACTAACAGAGAGAATAAAAAGAACAGGAAGGCAGAGGGACTCTCTGCCAGGTGCCACCAGGACAAGCAGCTTGTAAAGATGCCGGTAAGCCACAAGCCATGTGGCAAGGTATAGATTTATAGAAATGGATTGATATAAGA
>CABHPQ010138934.1:38723-54293 GCA_902168405.1 Peromyscus aztecus
CGCCGGTAAGCCACAAGCCATGTGGCAAGGTATAGATTTATAGAAATGGATTGATATAAGATATAAGGACAGTTAGCAAGAAGCCTGCCACGGCCATACAGTTTGTAAGCAATGTAAGTCTCTGTGTTTACTTGGTTGGGTCTGAGCGGCTGTGGGACTGGCAGGTGAAAGAGATTTATCCTGACTGTGGGCCAGGCAGGAAAACTTAAGCAACACAAGGATGCCTAGATACATTTACAGAATATTTCTGAATGTTTATGTTAGGGTGCTAACCAAAAAGATTAGCATTTGAACTGGTGTGCTTAACTAAACAAATGGCCCTCCCCATGTGTATTGAACAGTCTCATCTGGTTCTCTATCACCTGAATAGAAAAAGGAGGTGATGTACCTTCCCCATTCCTGGCTATAATCTTGAACATCATTCTTCTCTTGCTTTGGGTGTTCATTTTCCTAGGCCTTTATTAGACTCTAGATGAAATCTACACAATAGACCCATTGACCTCCTGGCATACAGGCCTGTAACCCATACAGCTGATTTTTCTAGGTCTCTGGCTTATGGATGGTGGGATACGGGAAGTCTCAATCTTCATAATTATGTGAACTGATGCTACTTTGTATTACATTTCTACACTCTCTGTCTCTCTGTCTCTGTCTCTGCCTCTCTGTCTCTCTCTGTCTCTGTCTGTCTCTGGTCTCTCTCTGTCTCTCTATCTCTGTCTCTGTCTCTCTCTCCCTCTATCTCTGGTATTGGTCCAGAGGCTATAAGTTTCAGGAAGGTAGGCTGGGATATTGTAAGTTTCTATACTCTAATCCAGACCCCCCCACCACCACCCCCACACCGCCAGACTGCAACCACACAACTGGGAAAGTGGACTGCAGTAAGAATACAAGTAGTTGAAATCCAGGAGTCAGAAATAATTGGCTCCAGCACAGGCACTCAACTGCCCAAGGCATTCTGGCTCTACAGAGTCAAAGCAGCTATCTGAATACTCTTAACATGAAAACCTATGATATTGGCGAGAATGAGAAGCCTCTTAAATCTTACTAGATCTGCACCAATGGAAACATTCTAGGTCAAATGTTTACAAGTCTAACCTTGAACATAAAGAGTAGGGAATCATAATCTTGTAGCAAATCCCCAGTGTGAGCCAGCTGATAGAAGCAAAATCTTGTGAATGGAGGGAGGTTGGATGTATTAGGTATAATTCTGTATCGTCAAACTTTTCAGTCATTTCCTCCAAAGAGACCTATGATATTTTGCACTTTCCCTAGTTCCAAAGGAAATAATCAAAAACAGGAGTGGTGGTATATAACTGCAGTACCAACACTCAAGAGGTTGGGGCAGGGGGATTATTAATTCAAAGCTAGTAGGTGGATCCTTAATAAAATTCTGTCTCAGAAACAAACAAACAAAAATCAGGCATTTCATAGAAAACTGGTCATGGGCTCTGAATTGACACAGATTTCAGAAGGTCCAAAACATCATTATGATACACACAAACCAGTTTAGGAGCTTGTGCCTGTGACAGTCAGGTTCAAGCCCAACTCACAGTGCATCGTTGGTATCTTAAACATATTCTGGGGTTATTTTCTATCTCCAGAATCCATAATAGGAATAAATATACTAATCAGCTGGCAGAAATCCCCCAATGGGGAAAAACATGGAGTCCAAACAGCTGTCACTACCTAGAGAAGCAGTAGATCAAAATCAACATCAGAGTTATGGGATTACAGTGATGAGTGCTACCATCAAGAACTTGAAAAGGGAAAGACCAGGAGGCCCAAACCTCCTGGTCTTTCCCTTTTCAAGAACTACAGACAACTAGGGAATGCTGAGAGCAGGAGAAATAGTCTTCTTCAGGAAATAGCACACCTATTTGTTATCTAATACCAAATGGTCAACACTGATCACATACATGTAAGTCATATCACACAGATTGAGTAGGTTATATTTAGGAATAGGTATGTATGTATACATATATGTAGGCAACAATTAATTTAAAAAGAGGCTATGAATTTGAAGGGAGCAAGAGGGGTAGGTATATGGAAGGATTTGGAGGGAGGAAAGGGAAGGGAAATGATGTACTTATATTATAATCTTAAAAGTAAAAGAAATAAGTGTCCACTTATGAGTGAGTACATACCATGTTTGTTCTTCTGAGTGTGTGTTAACTCAGAATATTTTCTAGTTCCATCCATTTGCCTGCAAATGTCATGATGTCATTGTTTTTTTACTACTGAGTAGTACTCCATTGTGTATATGTACCACATTTTCTTTATCCACTCTTTGGTTGAGAGGCCTCCATGGAGCTGGACTAGGCCCTCTGCATGGCAAGACAGTTGTGTAGCTTGATCTGCTCAAGGGACCCCCCTGTCAGTAGGATCAGGATCCATCCCTGGTGTATGAATTGGCTTTGTGGAGCCCACTACTTATGGTAGGACACCTTGCACAGCCTTGATGCAGGGGGGAGGGGCTTGGACTTGCCTCAACTGAATGTACCAGAATCTGCTGACTCCCTATTGGAAGAGGTAATGGGGGATGGGTTGTGGGGGGAAAGCTGGGGGGGCCAGAAGGAGGGAAGAGAGGAGTATCTGTGGTTGGTATGTAAAATGAGTAAAAATAATCTTAATAAAAAGAAATAAATAAAAAGAAATAAATGGAAAAGTAATAAATAAAGTTAAATTTTTAAAAGGAAAAAGAAAAAAGAACTTGAAAGATTTCAGGGTAGTGATTTGCCACCACATCTCCATTCAATGTTCTAAGTAAGCCTGAGTAGGCTAAGTACATTAGCTCTTTTCTGTGTAAAAAGGTACTATATTTTTTCTTACTGAAAAAGTCACTCTAGATAATGATTTTTCCCTCCTACACCCATTGTTTCTGCCATAACTACCATCCGTGGCTTAAATTCTCCATCTACCATAACAGTATCTTATGCAACATTGCTCACAACAGAAAATCAGAGAAAGTAAAAAGTATAGCAGTACACCTGGTCCACAGAATTCATTTACTACTATTGTGTCAGTATCTGTGCCCCTCAATCTCCTGAAAATTTATATATTGAGATCTAACTCAAGACTGATGGTCTTAGGATTTGAGGAGTTGCTGAATGAAAGTGGGACCCTCAAAAATACATTTAGTAGCTGTCTTAGTAACAATTCCTTTTTGTGAAAAGACACATTCCTTAAAGAATGGAATGTTTATTTTGGTCACAGTCCATCATGGCAGAGAGTCCTGGGGATAGGACCTTGAAGTTATGGATCACATTTCATAAGCAACCTGGAAGCAGAGAGAGATTATCCCTAGTGCTTAGCTAGCTTTCTCCTTATGTAATATAGGACCCAAACCCAGGGGATGATGTCATCCATAGTTAGAGCGGGCATTTTCTGCTACGTCATCAAAATGTACCCAGGGGCTTACCTACCCTAAAAAATAAACCTCTCAAAGATGTGTCTTGGTGGTTTGTCTTGTAGTTGATTCCAGATACTGTTGCAAACACTAACCATCACAACTTTACCCCCTTGTCAACTTGATGGGTAATTGCACCACTTTTGACCCACAAGTCTTTATCATCATAGTTTCACAGCTATTTTGTAATGAGAATTTTGCACTCAATTGAATTCCATAAGTCTCCACAATGTTCATGATTTTAACACCATTTAAAAGTTCAAGTTTCATCTAGAAACTCAAGGCAATCTCTTAACTGTGAGCTATTATAAAAACAAGTTACATATTTCAATATATAATGGTACAGATT
This sequence comes from Peromyscus aztecus, assembly GCA_902168405.1. Classification (NCBI taxonomy): domain Eukaryota; kingdom Metazoa; phylum Chordata; class Mammalia; order Rodentia; family Cricetidae; genus Peromyscus; species Peromyscus aztecus. The sequence goes on from CABHPQ010138934.1 coordinate 42,479, forward strand.
AAACACTCCTCTTCTAAATGGGAACAACAGGGTATAGGAAAGAATAATCAGCCCAAACAATTACCAAAGCCCAGCAGGATATCCACCAAATCCTACACCTCCATGTCTGGCATCTCAGACTCACTATGAAATCATCTTTGTGTTAAAGGAATTGGGTAGACCTGGCCCTCCAGGGCTGTTGCCTGAAGCACATACAACCACTCTTTTGTGTCAGCTCTACTCTGTGCACACAGCTCTCCTCTATGGACATTCCATAGTTCTGGTGTCCCAAGCATCCTGGAGTCTCCTTGCAATGGAAACTTTACCTTCACAGCTTCATGCAGTGGCCTCCCTGGGACCCCTTGTGGAGAATCCAACACTGCCATACACTTTGTGATCCCGGTAGCTCTCTGAATCCATAGTGCAAAGCTCCATGGTCTCCATCAATCTTGCATTTTTGATGCCTACAAAACCACACAGAGTGAATGATGCTGTCAAGTTGTGTTGCCTACTCAGGATGGATTTTGGCTCCTTTGGACCATAATTGCTTCAGATTCTATATGCTGACCCTGGAGAAACACTTTTCTGGGATTTGTTTTTAAGGAACATGGAATCCCTAAAGCTGCATTCTCAGTTCAAGCTCTCCTCTCTTCAAATGAGTTCCCAGTTTCATAAATTGGAGTTCTCATGCATGAGGTCCTGCCTTTGTGATGTTTGGTTTGTTTTGCCAGTACAGAGATGGTTGTTTCTCTTTGATAGCTACAGCCTCTTTTACAACATTTGCCTGTTATTGGCAGGTGTTACAAGGCACTTGGCTTCTTATTCAAAAAATTAAAATAAAGGCTGGAGGCAGGCAAACATCAGATACAGTTTAGCTTGGAATCTAACTTATTTTGGGGGTTGTGCATTCCCTCTCTTGTAATAATGAACTTGGAAACCTACTTCCTTCAACTGTACATAATGTAGACGTATATTTCTTTCTAAACAATTCACCTAGCAACCCAAGAACCCCTCAACTCTCTCTACACATACTCCATCTTTGAACACCCACCCTGATAACAATAAAATTTAGACAGTTTATATTCAAGTGTGTTTCCCAAGTATTCTGGTATGAAGAATGGAAGGAGGGCTTATTTGACCTGACCTGGTATTGGGTGCATGTACATTAAGCAAAACTGTGCCCTCTATTAGCCTTTCAATAAGAATCAATTTTTTACCATCTTATATCTTTGTAAATTTGAATGTGCACATAATTAAAATCAGGCACAATATAGGAAGAAAAATATGAAGTGAGGAAAGGATCGCATAGTCTAAGCTAGCAATCAAAATAGAAGACCACCCAAACTATGCCCCTTAGTAACTACCCCTTTTCCCTTTAGACTCCCATAAGAGGAAAGGCCAGGCTGAAGTCTGGGACTCTTAAATACTCTGCCATGTGACCTACTGTGAATCTTAACAGCATATCCCTGTAGAATCTGTACTGTAGTACGAACACCAAATACTGGTGTTTTTGTTGTTGTTGTTTTTGTTTGTTTCTTTCTTCCTTTTGAAAATAGGTATGAGCTTTATTTTCAGATCTTCAAATAAGAAGCCAAGAATCTGGCAACATCTAGTTCAGACCTTGACCACCAGTAACAGGCTTACACACATTGAGAAATAGCAATGGAAATTTATATAAAGTTTATTTAAAAATACACTGTCAAGATTGACAGTATACCACATGAGCAAGAGTACTCGGAGCCTTCAGTGTTATTTTGAGCTCCCTTTCATGGAGTTCAAGAGAAAAAGGAGTTTGATTACTAAAGGTATAATTTGGGTGGCTTCTATTTTGAATCACAGGTTTCAAGTTATACAATCTTTTCTCTACCATGCATGTCACTTCCCATGATGCACATGATTTTAATCATAAGCATACCTAATTACACACAGGCACAAAGTAGCAAATAGGAAATTTTTCTCTAAATGCTCACTTTAAGTCACAGTTTTTCTTATTGTGCATGCACCCAAGATCTGTTCAGGCTATACTGACCCATTGCACTTAGTTCCCCATAGCTGAGTTTCTAAATGGTCTTATTAAATAAGAAACACAGACCCAAATATAGGGGTGAAAACCTTAGAGATCAAGGAAATAGTGATAGCCACCAACCTTACCTCTCCAGCTCTGCAGCTACCAAAAGGTGAGTTATTTCCTGTCTACCTGCACCTTTATTGCCTTGCTGTTCTGCCCCCTCATTGGCTCTTAGCCCAGCTACCTCACTTCCTTGTCACTGCCTGTCTATACATAGAGACCTGCCTCCAGGTCTCTATGGTTGGTACTAGGATTAAAGGCGTGTGTCACCACGCTTGGCTGTTCCCTAGTGTGGCCTTGAACACACAGAGACTCTGCCTGCCATGTGATCGGATTAAGGGCATGTGCTACCACTGCCTGACTTTTGTGTTTACTGGTTTGCTATTTCCTCTAATCTCCAGGCAAACTTTATTAACATACAAATAAAATATCACCACATTTCAGATACAGTTCCCAAATGTGTTCTGGATATGTTTGAAAAGAATTGGGCATTATAAAGGACAGATAAGAAGGACAACTTATTTCTAGTGTGTAAAGCAGGCATTGCTGAAGCAACATACATGACGGGGGGGCTCTGGTTTGCTGACAGGTTGCTAGGCCCTTTTCCAGCCTCTACTACAGTGTCTTAAACAGAACTAATGATCTTTTAGGACTGAAAGTTGCTTCATTCCATCAAGGGAACATGTGTGACCATACAATGTGATTTCAAAAGGGAGAGGGAATGTAATTGGGCTTATGAAAGAAGCTATTTATGAATATTGGCTATGATTATGTGACCAGTTATAGATATGATTGTAAGGAATTATAATGTTCATCAGTATCCTTAGTTCTGAATAGATTATGTTCTATTTCTTTGGAAAATCCTAACATAAGCTCTTGACTTTTAAACTTATGATCAAGCTTCTTTTATCCTAATCATCAAATGAAATGTGCCATGCTTTTTAAATGTTTACTGTCCCCTGAATACGTTGCAGATACAGAATTAGAATAAAAGTCATAAAATTTGCAAAACTAATCCTTGCTCTGTAGAAGTTCAAAGCTGTTTGAGACAGATGAAGAAATCAACAATAGAAACAGATATAAAAGCTTCAAAATTGATAAATTACCATATCATAAGGATATGGTAATTTAGAACAGAGTGCCATAACTTTGGGAATAATAATATTTTGAGAATATTGCTTTGGGGGTAAAGTGTGAACTACTTCAGTGAACAGCAAGTGGGTAGCTTTGTGTCAGTGAAACCAGAGAGGATTGAGAACAGGCCCATTATTCCAAGAGATGACACTATTTTCTCACATATGGATTACAAGGAAGAGAAGCAAGAGGAGGGAGAGAGAAAGGAAGAAAGGATGAAGGGGGAAAAGAAGGAGGAGAAGAGGGGGAAACCTGGTATAACTATGGAGCAGACATTAATTTGCACTACCTGAAGCAGTGTATATGGAGAGGGGAAGTGTAAAATGTCAATATGAATGGCATTAAAGCCATGCTGTAACAAAGCAAGACCTACCTAGACCATAAAGGCTTCATTTACTATGCTAAACTATTCTTTTTAATTTAATTAGTTTATTTATTTATTCTATGTGATTTTCACATCATGTATCTTGACCCCATTCATTCCCCATCCCTTCGCATTCACCCTTCACCCCTATGCCCTTCCCCCAAATATAACAAAATTCAAGAGGAAAAAATTCGGAAGAAAATAAAATGAGAAAAAAATTAAAAAAGGAAAGGACTTAAAGATCTCATCATGGAAGCTGCAGTATACTGTGGGATGTCTTTCTGTATGCTGTGAATATGTGTTGCTCCCATTGCCTAACAAATAAAGCTGTTTTGGCCTATGGCAAGGCAGCTTAGAGGCAGGCAGGAAATTGAAGGAGAATGACAGGAAGAAGAAAGGCAGAGGTATAGGAGACGCCAGCAGCCTAAAGAACAGCAAGATGCCAGCAGACCGGTAATGCCACAGCCATGTGGCAAAACATAGATTAATAGAGATGGGTTAAGTTATAAGAGCTAGCTAGCAAGAATTCTGAGCCATTAGGCCATAGAGTTTGTAAGTAATATGAGCCTCTGTGTGTTTACGCAGGTCTGAGCAGCTGCAGGCCAGCAGGACACAGGAAAACTTTTGAATACAGCAGTACAACTCAGCAAGTCATGCCACATATACATTTGTCCATACATCTCTACTTGCAAGTATTCATTGTGAAGAGTCATTGGTCTGGTTCAAGGCCCTTGCTCTTCACTACACATTTGATGCTGGGTGCCTACTAGGGACTCTTCCTGGACATCCAGCTGCCATCCTGTGTTGGGGAGATCCTGCAGATTTGGGTCTGTGGGTCAAATCTCTTTAAGTGCTCCAGCAGATAACAGATGGGGTGGATGTTGGGGGCAGGCCAATTCATAACCCTGAGTCTGGGCCTGGGCAGCTATAGGGTTGGTCCACCAGATGGGAAATGGGGACAGCTATCCCATGGTCACAATTTTGAAGCTGGCTTACCTACATCTGTGCTAACAGGTTGACTCTGTTGTGCTGCTCTGGTGAGGTACAGGGCCTGATCTCCTGAGTGTTACAGCTGGTGGGGGTCAGGGATGGCTATCTCACTTTATGATCACAGGAACATCTCTCCCAATGCCTCCAGTATTGATGGGGGAAGGAGAGGAGGGCACCTTTCCCTGACCCCTGTCACTACAAGATAGACAGGTAATGGGGACAGTTCTCCCATGGTCACAGTTTCAGGGCTGGCTCCCCCACATCTGCACTAACAGGGTTGGTTCTGTTGTGCTGCCCTGGTGGTGTACAGGGACTGCTCTCCTGTTACAGCTAGTGGGGATCAGGGATAGCTCTTCCACTCTTATCACCACAGGGCCAGCTTTCCCACCTGCCCCAGGCATTGATGGGAATGGGGAAAGTTTCCTTTCCCCTTCCTTCCCCCTACTCATACTACCACAAGACAGATGAGAAATGGGGGCAGCTCTCTTATGCTCACAACTTCAGGGCTGGCTCACCCACACCTGTGCTAGCAAGATTGAACCAATAATGTAGCAGAAAGATATGGATGATATTTAAGCCAGAAAATAATACTAATGTTTTAAAAATGTCTTAACTGATATAATAACAGTGTACAGGAGAAGTAAAGAATAAAAGGGAGAGAGAGGCAGAGGGAGAGAGAGGGAAAGAGAGAGTCTGAAAGAGAGGGAGAGGGGAGAGGAGGAAGGACCAAGATAGTTACAGCAATGAAGGAAAAAGTAGATTTCAGACTATTAAAAACATCAGATTCACTGAATTTGATAGCTGACAAAAAAATTGTGAAGTTGAAGGAGAAAAAGAAGTTTTTCTTTTTTCACCTGGATTTTAGCTTGGAATTTTAATGTGGAGAAATGGATAGATTATGAAGTATCTGGTATCATAGGTCAGAAAATAATCCCCATAGTAAAATGTTTTACTCTCAATTCCATTCACTTTCAGCATGATTTTTAATCCCTGAATATAAAATGTGTTATCTATTCCAAGTGGACATCTCATAATGATTACTTTTTATGTTTTTACCAACAGGATATGGAAATATATAATACTTTAATAGTGGTGGTGTGTTTGTATATAAGTAGGAAATCCATATTTGTGTGAAGAATGTAAAAATCACTAAAAGACACCCATGATCTCTGTTTTAATTAAAGTTTCTCATTATAAAATTGACTCACAAGTTTCCTCTAACATCTTTTTCAATCTATTCCAAAATTTTCCAGAGATATTACTAAATATACCTATAATACTATGAAACTAGAATTCAAATCACATAATTTCTCACTAACTGCATTTATCTTCTTTGAAACTTAAGTATTATTTTTCTGACAAAAGATATGGAGGCAAACATCTCAAAATTTTAAATTCATAAAAATCTACTAGCACATTCAAGTTAGTCTATCTAATTCTCAACAGTGAGTTTTTTCAAAGCCCCATGGAAACGAAAGGTGAAAAAAAGGAAAAAGACAGACAGACAGACAGACAGACAGAGACAGTGAGAGAAAAGGAAAGGAAACAGAATCAATTGTGTTTACCCTGTAGAACACTTTAATACAAACGCAATATGTGATATGGTGGTGTCCATTGTATAGTATTGAAGCAGAGAGATTAAAACATCTAGTGCATTAGGTTTTATCTCTAATACCAAAAGTTTAGCATAAAATCCTCATAATTGCATAGGGCAATAAAACATTCTAAAAGCATAAAAAGGACACCCCTCAAATTGCCATCTGGTGAGAGTGATTGAGCGTACTGCAATCATCACTTTGCATTAGTCTGAATGGATGCACAGTGCATCTTTTAAAGGCACTAAGTACTCAGTACAGGTAAAGTAGCAAATTTTCCTCCTGAGAGTAGTTCTATATAGGCTGAGTGGTGCTTGTGGTAACTCAGTCTAAACGATGTCTCTTAGACTGTTTTTGATTGTCCCTCTATGACTAAAATGGGCTTCTCAAAAGACTGGGTAAAGCAGAGAGAGTTGCTATTTCTACACTTTTCATTTTTCTATGCTTTGAGGAAAGAAAAATGTCTCAGCTTATGCAACATTCTACCATCATCAAAGCCTGGATATGAAAGAGATAAGCAAATAAGATTTGAGATAAATTGATACGTCATAAAATGAGGGTTCCTAAGTGAGAACTACCTATTGCTCTTAGCACTGGGAAACAATCAGAAGATACTGAGTCTTGCTCCTTATACAACTGAACAAGCACCTTTATCTTTCTAAGTACTTTTCCTTGGTAGAGAAGGATACTTTCATGTGATTATGTTTGCTTTCTCATGTTGCTTTCAAATAAGATGCATTGGTGCAAAGAATTTGTCACACAGTCATGTAAGTGATCTACAAATTGGGGCTCTACTCTTAATAAAAATTAGTACTCAGAATTATTTTCTATTTCCTTATCTTGGATAAAGAAATGATAGTATGTCTACTTTTACAGGTTTCTGTGAGATTTAGTACTTTCATTTCTCATTGGGATTTCTTAACCTCCATGCTGTTGGCATTTGGTACTTGCTGGCCAGGCAGCCTGGGTGAGGAAAAATGTGAGCTCCAAGGTCAGTGAGAAGCTCTGTCTCAAGGAGATAAGTTGGAGAATGATAGGTCAAAATATCCAATGCCCTCCTATGGAATCTGTATGTGTGTACTATGGGAATATACACCTGAGCACATATAAAGACACAGTCTATGAGAACTACCAGCTTCCCAGAAAAGCTTCAGGAACTCTTTTTATATGTATATTAGTTATTTGTGTTTATAAGAATTATCAATGCACAACTCAACATTAAATCTCTTTTTCAGTTTTCTGGACATGATATGATGTTGTTGCACTCTTGAATTCATAGTAGCTGTGATTTCCCAAATAAGATCTGGGCAAAGTTGAACCTGTCAACACTGTCTTGAGAAAGGGAGGGACTCATGCCCTCTTCCATGATTTATAAGCAGAGAATGGTTGATGGGACAGGCAGAGACATTTTCTTCATTGTTAAACAACTGATAAAAAGTTTTTAAGCAAACACTACCAGGCTCCTAAAAAAATAGCCCTAATGAAACTCATTGGGTCACACACACACACACACACACACACACACACACACACACACAGCCACAATAGGAGAAAAATTAGAAATTGTATTATTTGGTTAGGGGAAGGTGATGAATAGAAGTAAGGGTGGGTCAACAAATGGTAACAGGGGTTGAATATGATCAATGTACAAAAGTGTCATAATGACACATCATTATGTTTAACTAAAATATGCTTATAAAACATCTGTTTATTGAAGCATTAAAAAAAGACCAATTTTAGAAATAAATTTAGCAGGAGAAATGAACAGATGAAATTGAAATTCACAAACACTTTTGAAAGAAACAAAAGTCCAAATAAATGGGAAGTTATCCTAGTTCATAGATTGAAGTCCCAAATACTGGTAAGATAGCACTGCTTATACATTTCTGAATAGATGTAATTCAATTCTCTAAAATATCCACCTGGTCTCATTGTATAAATCAAAAACATATTCCTTATATGCATATGTAAGTTTAAGAAATTTTAAATAGACAAAACCAATCTTGACAGAGAAGGAAAATTAGACAGCCAATTCTATTGGACTTCACACCTCACTAGAGACTTCATTTGTGAAGACAGTAAGGCTCTGGCAAAAGATAAACACTTAAATTAACTGAATAGGTTGCTAATCCAGAAAGGAAACCTCATAATTCATCGCTGTCTGACAAAGGCAACATTTCAAGGAAGAACGAATTCTCTTCTCAACAGATGATGTTAATTTCACTGACACCTACATGCTAGAGGATAAGCATGACTCCCTCATCATCATACGTAAGAGTCAAACAGCAATAGGTCATAGGCAAAATGCACAAAAGAAAGTTATGAAATTTGTGAAAGAAAATTTCAAGTAAATTTTGTTAACTTGTGTCATGAAAGCCTTCTCTGATAGGACAACAAGAGAATATTCAATGAAAGAAAAAAATTAGACTTCATTAAAATAAAAAAATGGCATTTAATATTAATTTTTTAAAGTTAAGAATAAGGAAGAATGCCAGGTGGTAGTGCAGGCCTTTAATGTCAGCACTCAGGAGGCAGAGGCAGGCAGATCTTTGAGTTTGAGGCCAGCCCACTCTACAGAACAAGTTCCAGGACAGCCAGGGCTACACGGAGAAACTCTGTCTCGAAAAACAAAACAAAACAAAAAAGGAGAAAAAAAGGAGGGGAAAGAATAGTTGCAAATTAAAAAGCTGATAATAAGAATTATACTAGAAATATAAGGACATTTTATGAGTTAATAAAAAGACAAAACCATTAAAAGTGGGTAGAGGATTTGAATAGATATGTCATTCAAGAAGATACATAAATGGCCTTTAAGAATCTGAAAATAGGAGGTAGATAATCTTCACTCTCCTTCCTCTCCTCTAAATCTAATCCCCTATTCTCATCCCCAGCTCTGTAGTAGACTACAGGCTGTGGTCTTACCTCTCTCTCTTCCACATTCCTAGGTGACTTAGCAGATTCCAGTAGCATAACCTGCTTGGTTTCCTCCCTCCTCTGGAATACCTGGTTCCCCTGCTCCTAGCCCATCTCTATTCCTAAATGGCAGCTCCCAATACCAAGAAACACATTCTAAATGGAATACTCAGTGGCAACATCTGGCGGGACCTCAGAAACATTCTCTCATAGGCAATCCACAGCCACAACACTCTCCTGAGAACCAGAAAGGGCAGCAGAAACTGAGGAATGGAACACCCACCAAAGACAAGAGCAGATGTCAACACTTTGAGTTACAATCATCCCAAACCTAGATTTCCAGACACCAGAATGAGAACACAGTCAATAGCAGCCAGAATAATATGTCTCCACTAAAGCCCAACAACCTTACTCCAGTAGACCCTAAGAAATGCAATATACTTGAAAGCACCAGTTTTACCAGCATTTAGGTTTCCACACTATGAACTAGGCATGACTTCCATTTATTTAGATATACTGATACACAAGACAAGGCTTTCAAAATAGCCTTTATGAATATGTTAGAGGTCCTTAAAGAGGAAATGATTAAATCCATTAAAGTAATCAATAAAAACAAAACAAACAATGGAATAAAAAGTTCAAGATTGGCAAGTAGAAAGGTAATCAATACAGAAAACCCAAACTGAGGGAATACTGGAAATGAAAAATTGAGTAACTTGAACAAGAAAATCAGAGGCAAGCCTCATCAACAGAATACAAGAGATTGAAGAGAGAATCTCAGGCATTGAAGACAAGACAAAAAAAATGAATACCTCAGCCTAAAAAAAAAAAAGTTAAATCTAAAAAAAAAAAAAAAATCCAGGAACAAAACTTCAATAAAATCTAGGACACCATGAAAAGATCAAATCTAAGAATAGGTGGAATGGAGGAAGGAGAAGAAACCCAGGTCAAAAGCACAAAAAAAAGGGTTTTTTTCAACAAAATCATAGAAGAAAATTCCTTTAACTAAAGAAGAAAATGCCTATCAAGATACAACAAGCATACAGAACACAAATAGACTGGAGCAGAAAAGAAATTTCCCATGTCATATAATAATAAAAACACTAAATTTACAGAATAGGGAAAGAATATAAAAAGCTTCAAGGGAAAAGAACCAAGCAACATATCAAGGCAAACATGAGAATTTAATCTGACTTCTCAATGGAGACTTTTAAAACTAGAATGGCCTGGACAGACATTCTACAGACTGAGAGGCCAACGATGTCAGCCCAGACTATTATATTCAGCAAAACTTTCAATCACAATGGATGGAAAAATAAGACATACATGATAAAACCAAACTGAAGCAGAATCTGTCAACACATCCAATCCTAAAGAAAATGCAAGAAGGAAAACTTCAACCTCAAGGCTAACCATATTCAAGAAAACAAAAGGAATAAGATCACAAGAAAACAAAAACCAACCACAACAAACTAATGGAACAAACACTGATCATTGGTAACTCTCAACATCAATGCTCTCAGTTCTTCAAAAATGATACAGACTAACAGTATTAATTTGAAAGCAGGATTAATTCTACTGCTGCACCAAGAAACATACCTTAACTTCAAGGATTGTCGATATTGCAATGATGTGATGCCTTACTCAGCCTTGATACAGGGGCTAGGTCTGGCCCCAACTTGGTATGCCAGCCTGTGTTGAATACCCAAGGGATGCCTTACCCTCTATGAGAAGGGGATGGGGGTGGGGTGGAGGTAGGTGGGGGAGGCAGGAGAAGGAGAGGGAGGGGAACAGGAGTTGACATGTAAAAAGAAAGAAAAAATTTAAAAAATTATAAAAAAAAAGAACCACCCCCCGCAAAAAAAAAAAAAAAAAAAAAAAGATTCCAAGAAAATGGACTTAAGAAGCAAGGTGGTAGCCAGGCGTTGGTGGCGCACGCCTTTAATCCCAGCACTCGGGGGGCAGAGGCAGGCAGATCTCTGTGAGTTCGAGGCCAGCCTGGGCTACCAAGTGAGCTCCAGGAAAGGCGTAAAGCTACACAGAGAAACCCTGTCTCAAAAAACCAAAAAAAAAAAAAAAAAAAGAAGCAAGGTGGTGTAGCAATTTTAATATCTGACAAAACAGGCTTCAAGCCAAAACTAATCAGAAGAGATAGGGAAGGTCACCACATACTGGTAAAAAGAAAAATCCACCAAGAAGACATTGCAATTCATTTTTTTTCTTTACTTTGTCAATATATCTTGATTACAGTTTCTCCTCCCTCTACTCCTCCCAGTTCCTCTCCACTTCCCCTCCTATCTGGATCCACTCCTTTTTCTGTATCTCTTTAAAAAACATCAGGCTTCTAAGAGATAACAACCAAACATAACTATAACTATAACTATAACTATATATATATATATATATATATATATATATATATTAAGATAAAACAAAAGCCCTCACATTAAAGTTGGACAAGACAAGCCAACAGAAGGAAAGGAGCCCGAGAACAAGCATAAGAATCAGAGACCCACTCTTTCACACAAGCAGAATTTCCATATGAACACTAAATGGAAAGCTATAATATATACCCAGAGGGCCCTGCACAGAAAGTGCCAGGCCTGTGCTTGCTGCTTCTGTGTCTGTGAGTTCATATGAGCTTTGCTCAGTTCATTGAAAGGGCCTTGTTCTCCTGATGTCCTCCATCCCCTCTGACTCTTCCACTCTTTCTTCTTCTTCTTCTTCTTCTTCTTCTTCTTCTTCTTCTTCTTCTTCTTCTTCTTCTTCTTC
>CABHPQ010138935.1:0-48935 GCA_902168405.1 Peromyscus aztecus
TTAGATAATATTGTATCCTTCTGAGATCTTTGATATAGTTGAAGACTAGATTATTATAGTTATAATTTTTCTTGGTTATGATATAAGATAAATTAGATATGAAACCTTAGACTCACAAATATAGGATAAATAGAATATTTTCTTTGAATTTGCTAAATATAAAGACTAGATATTGTAACGGTTATTCTTGCTTGATAATTGTTCTATTATATATAATTTTACTATGTTAAAACTGAAAACCTTCCTTTTTGATTAGACAGAAAAGGGAAAATGCTGTGGGATAATGCTTTTATACACTGGTTTAATAAAATGCTGATTGGCCAGTAGCCAGGCAGGAAGTATAGGCGGGACAAGGAGATTAAAGGAATTCTGGGAAGAGTCAGGAGATGCCAGCCCACCATCCAGGGAGCAGCATGTAATGGCACACAGGTAAAGCCACAGAGCACGTGGCAACATATAGATTAACAGAAAGGGGCTGAGTTTAAATGTAAGAGCTAGTCAGTGGCCTGAGCTAATGGCCAAGCAGTTTTAATTAATACAAGCTTCTGAGTGATTATTTTATAAGCAGCTATGGTGTCTGTGGGGCTGGGTAGGACTGGAGAAAACTTCAGCCACAAACTGACCCAAAATGTGGAAAGCAAAATCAAAATGAATTCAATGAATGTGTATCCAATTGGCAGATACTCCACAGAAAATAATGTGCTTAATACTCTAAGGTTGCCAGGCATGGTGGTGCATGCTTGCAATCCTTGGACTCAGAAAGCTGAGGCAGGATGACCACTAAGAGTTCGGTGTGAGACTTTGTCTCACAACCAATAAGCAACAAAAAGATCTTCAGGTGGTAAAAACCACATAAACCAAGAAGTTAAACAAAAATCTTATAATTAGGAGTCTGAATTAGATGTATAAATCTGAACTCATAATGTATGCTTTCTAATAAAATAAACACATTTCTAAGTATCTACTAAAAAGTTCTAGAAACAAATACCAAATGACCCAATAGCAAGTAGTCTTTTCTAAAGCCTACTGTGGTTTCTAATTATCATTCCCATTAAAAACAATCTGATCTTGAGAGAAATGGATGACTCTAAGTTAAGAGCAGAATAATCCTGGGACAGTCAATACTCGGGAAAAAAAAAAAAAAAAAAAATCACTGATCACTGCAGTCACATCCAAAGGATCTAGAAGCCAATTTAAAAGGACTTGGACAATCTGAGCATGTTTAAAAATGGTGACATATACAAATCCATGAACTTATAATGATACAAAGCAAAACACTGACTGTAGCCACATCTGCCAACTGATCTCTACCCCTGGAACCCAATGGTAAATAGAGAGAACAGACTCCTGAAAGTTGTCCTTTGACCTTCAAATGTACACCATAGTGCACAAGCTAACACACCTATACAGACACACATCCTAAATGAAACACGTCTAATATATTTTTAAAAATTAACAGTTTACATAGTAGATGGTGGAATATACCAAAAGCCACCAAAGGGTAAACAAGCCAAGTTCAGAATACGCAAAGCTTCAAATAATCCAGTTTCTTCAAAAAATACATGGCAAAAGAGACAAAGGAGGATGTAAAAGACATAGAGACCTCTTCCTGTGGCTGGAGAGCTGGCTCAGAGGTTAGGAACACTTGCTGGAGTTCAGATTCCAGCACCCATATAACAAGCCAGGTGTCCCACAAATGCCGGTGACTCTAACTCTAAGGGGTTCATTGCTCCCTCTTGTCTCTGAGTGTTCACAAGCGTATGCATTCAAATATATGCATGTGCATACACTCATACACATACACACATACACATTTTTAAAAAAGAAAGCAATCATAAAACAAAGGTGTTCAAAGTTAAAAAAATACTGTAATGAAAAAATACATAAAAATAATGGGAAATAATATATTCCAACTAAATAGGATACATGGACCTTGTTTGGATCCTGATCTAACCAAGAAAACTTAAATATCTGAAACAGCTTGACACTATTGGATGCTGTGTGCTGATAGGACATCACTGTTATTTTTCCCACTGTATCACCTTAGAAAGTAGCTCCTTCACTGAGGGTGCTAAGTTGGGGTAAACTCCCCAAAGCTTGAAGACAACACTGAAAGGCCTGAGAGTTATTAATCTGCACCTTGATGTTTCAGTTTCTACATCTGTGAGAAGTGATGGTGCACTGGCCAGTGGCTCTGGGCCATCCTAGCACTTTCCAAGAAAGATGCTGTACCTAGCAGGCCTTTCAAGAGCAACAATTCCACTATGCAAAGCAAGGGTCATATAGACATCCTCACCTGCTGCGTCTGAGCTTGCTGCTGCTGCTGCTGTTGCTGCTGCTGCTGCTGCTGCTGCTGCTGGTAAAAGGTGCCTGTTGGTTGTTGTGGTGCTGTCTGCTGCTGTGGCTGCTGCTGCTGTGGCTGCTGCGGCTTGAGGAGGAGCTGTTGCTGGTGCTGGGGAGTGGCCTGGGCCTGGGTGGGCAGACCTTGGGTCTGGTTAGAAGGTGTCTGCTGTGGGGTGGGTGGAGCTTGTGGCTGCTTGGGCTGAGATTGTTGAAGAGGTTGATTGGGTGTAGGTTGGGCTTTAGGTTGGGGAACACTGGCTAGAAGGCCAGGCTGATTGCTGGGTCCTGCAATGAAAATAAACTCCATGTAAGGGTTCAAAACTCTACCAGACAAAAATGACTTTCTGATTTGCCACCTGAGAAATGGTAGAAGCAGGCAGACTATCCCAAGCTTTGCCTGCTCCTCACCATTTTGCCATTTGTGATGTTCTATTTGGAATAGATTTCCATTTCTTACCAATGTGCTTCCAATGTTTCAAACCCAGATGGAACTGTAAGATTCAATACTTGCCTCCTTCAGAGGGGTTTCCCTTATCCATCATCCCATTTAGCCAACTAGTCCTGTAGTCAGCACCCTTAGTCACCCTTCTATACACACACCTAACTATTGCCACTAAACATGATCTTTGTTCCAGCATGCATACCCATAGCAAAAGCATTCTTTGATATTTTATGAATAGCTTTTACAACTAGCATCTGAATGCCTGGCTGTATATAAAAAGCCACCAAATCTATCAAAAGTTGTTCCTGGTAAAGGATGTGATAGTTGTGGTCTATGACTTGTTATTCTGGATCAATCCCCATTTGAAACAAAGCTCATTCCTCTCATATAACAGAATACTATGACAGAGGATGATAAATTAATAAACAAAGCATTAATGAAATGCTATTCTTATATAGTTATCCAAAAGAAGTAAACTTTGTTTCTTTAAAGAAAGGAGAAATATATAAAACAAAGAAATAGGATGGGTGGATGGCCTAAAGGTCCAATAAGAAAATAAATGCAGACAGCAGGCTGCAGAGGTCTTGGTGGTCAACCTGAGTCCAGAAAGGAGGTCCTCCTTTGGCAGCCACTTGGCACACACATTCACTGGCAATCAGCCCATTATTCTTTAGGCTGTGCTGCTGTGGGATGTTCTGTATGGCAAATGTGTTGCTAATAAAACACTGATTGGCAGTGGCTAGGCAGGAAGTATAGGCGGGGCTAACAGAGAGAATTAAAAGAACAGGAAGGCAGAGGGAGTCACTGCCTGCCAGCCACCACCAGGACAAGCAGCATGTAAAGATGCAGGTAAGCCACAAGCCACGTGGCAAGGTATAGATTTATGGAAATGGATTAATTTAAGCTATAAGGACAGTTAGCAAGAAGCCTGCCACGGCCATATAGTTTGTAAGCAATATAAGCCTCTGTGTTTACTTGGTTGGGTCTGAGCGGCTGTGGGACTGGCAGGTGAGAGAGATTTATCCTGACTGTGGGCCAGGCAGGAAAACTCTAGCTACACTGTGCCTTTTAACACTATAGTCAAGAAGCACTGCAACAAGCCGCAAACAGTTACTGACCTGCAGCCTGAGGTAGGGGCTGAACAGTGGCTCTCTTACGAGGAGTCAGGGCTGGCTGAATGGGAAGGATTCCTGGGTTTGGCTGAGTCTGCCCAGCCTTAGGCCTCTGGCGGGGTGCGATTGAAGTCTCTGTGGTGGGAATGGGATCTGTCAGTCTAGAAAAGGAAAAACAACGTTGCTATTAAAATGGGGGGAAACAGAGAGCATAGGCAGAACACATGGTGTTTTACCCTCAACATTCCTTCAAACCATTCAGAATTGCTTAATCAACACTTTCCCAAATGCCAACTCACCTACAAAGGCAAGCACATCAAAATAACATCTTATCTCTCATTAGCAACCTTAAAGCCAGGAAAACACAGAATGATAAATTTCAAACCCCGAAAAAATACAACTCCCAACCAAAATTACCACACTCAGCAAAGCAATCTTTAAAAACCAATGGAGATTCAAGGACATGAGGGGAGGTGTGTATGTGCCATGATGCACATGTGGAGGTCAGAAGACAACTTCGAGTACTGGTTCTCCCCTTCTACCTAGTTTGACACACAGTCTCCCTTATACAGACAGCACTGACTACATCAGGCTAGCTGGTCTGTCAACTTCCTGCAATTCTCCTATGTCTGCCTCCCATCTCCTGGTACGTGCTAGAATTACAGACACATGCCCTACTGTACCCAACTTTTACATGGGTTCTGCCAAGTACTTTACCTACTAGGTCATCTCCCCATTCTCAAATAAGGATATGCTAAGACAAGCACAAACTAAGGGAGCTCGTGACTACTAACCCAGTTACAAACCCTGCAATTTATAACAGTGACCTGCCTGCATGATATGCTGGTACAACAGTGGTACAAACATTGTGGGAATGAACAACCACTATCTGGCTGGATTTAAGGTTCACTCCACAAGACAGAACCCATGCCTGACAGGTGGCCCCAAACCTGAGACTAGACAGACCACAGGCCTAGGGGACACCAAATACTACTGTTCTGCTGAAGGAACACAGCCATGGAATGACGGCTGGCAACACTTGCTGCTTTATCTCTAGACCAGTGTCTTGCTCAGCCGTCATTGGAGAAGCTTTCCTCTTGCTGCAGTAGATGGGAACTAACATAGAGACCCACAACTGGACACTGCTGAGAATGAGAGACTGGAACACTCAGTCCTAAAAGGGATGTCTTCATCAAACCCCTCCCCTCAGGGCTCAGGGGGCCAGACAGAAGAGGAAGGGAAAAGATTATAAGAGCCAAAGGAGATGGAGGACACCAAGGAAACGTGTCTCAGACAACAGGGCTGAGGAACATGTGAACTCACAAGACTGTGGCAGCATACACAGGGTCTGCACAGGGTCAAGACAGATGGAGTTCCAGCACTGAGACAGGAAATGGACATGACCTCCAAGAACCTGTCT
This sequence comes from Peromyscus aztecus, assembly GCA_902168405.1. Classification (NCBI taxonomy): domain Eukaryota; kingdom Metazoa; phylum Chordata; class Mammalia; order Rodentia; family Cricetidae; genus Peromyscus; species Peromyscus aztecus. Next base: position 5,318 of record CABHPQ010138935.1, read on the forward strand.
AACCAAGAAGCTGTCTCCAGCTGACAACCACGTGCAAAGGAAAACTTACTTTTCTTCAATAAAGTCTCACTGGATAGAGAAACCACACTGAAGGGCAGGCCCCAAGGCCCAGAAGATAACCAACCCAAAATGTACTCAGTGGTGCTTTTCTAGACTTTTTTGTGTCATATTGTTTTGTTTGGCGTATTTTTTAAATCTTACTGGTCTTTTGCTTGTGTATTAATTATGGTTTCCAATTTTATGTTTTTATGGCTTTTCCTTTTTTGTTGCTGTTGTTTTTCATCATTTGTGTTTTGTTTTGTTTTTGAGATAGGGTTTCTCTGTGTAGCTCTGGCTGTCCTGGAACTCTGGAGACCAGGCTGGCCTCCAACTCATAGAGATCCGCCTGCCTCTGCCTCCTGAGTGCTAGGATTAAAGGCGTGCGCCACCACTGCTGACTCTTTTTTTTTTAATTTGGGGGGGGGGGTCTAAAGAGAGAGAGGAAGAAGGTGTGGAGTTGGATGGGTAGGGAGGTGGAGAGGATCTGGGAAATGGGGGAGGGACACTGTGGCCAGAATATATTGCATGAATTTCCAATTAAAAAAAAAATTGAGCTACCTCCCCAGTTCCTGAATATACTTTTTAATGACAAGTGAGTTTATCAAAGAAATTAGGAGGAAATAAAAACTTTATATCATTAGTAATAATTCATTTACATTTAGTAAAAATGTTACTAAATGTCTCCAGTAAAAAAAATTTAAAAAATTTAAAAATTTAAATTTAAAAGCCGGGTGGTGGTGGAGCACACCTTTAATCACAGGACTCTGGAGGAAGAGGCAGGCAGATCTCTGTACGTTTGAGGCCAGCCTGGTCTACACAGTGAGTTCCAGGACAGCCAGGGCTACACAGAGAAACTCTGTTTACACACACACACACACACACACACACACACACACACACACACAGAGAGAGAGAGAGACAGAGAGAGACAGAGAGAGACAGAGAGAGAGAGAGAGACAGAGAGACAGACAGAGACAGAGAGACAGACAAAGTACCTGGTGGACAAATAAGTTTTAAACACACTGACAAAGTCTACGAACAGATTTCTTAAGCATGTCAATGTGCAGAGTGACTGGTGATGAGATTCCTCTACAGAGAAACAGTGTTCTTTAAGATGATTCCATCTTGAGACTCTTTCACCAAACACAGGATTTCCAGAATATACTCTGGGTAATGGTTGGGGCAGTGGTTTTTCACACACAGAGAAATTAAACTTGGTTGAAAATGGCTGTGACAATGGACTCTCTAGGGACTGGAGAGATGGCTCTGTAGTTACAAGTGCTTGCTATATATACTTCTACACGACCTGAGTTCTTAACTCCAACTCCAGGGGATCTGATGACCTCTTCTGACCTTTGTGGGCACCTATACTCACAGGGACATAGCACCACACAGACATAAACAAAAACAAATCATTTTAAAAGGTGGGGGAACTCTCTACAGTGAAAAGCACGCAGATGAATGAACCCAACAGGACAAATGAAAGAACTAAGCAGATAGTCCAAAACAAAGAGTTTAAAATTGGGGAGTGTGACAGGAACACCATTTCTAAAATATGCATACTCATTTGTTTTCCAAAATAATAAATTTTCAGTTTGACACAGAATCACCTAAGATACAGATCACATAGCACAGCCTCTTTTGCAATCTGAAATGACCAAGTTCTGGCTGTATACAGAACAGAAAGGATGACTATCTGGCACTTTCTAGAAACCTTAAGGAATAATGGTCTCTTTGACTATTTCTTGATTTTGCTGCTTTGAATATGGATGCTGCCACATCAACCCAGGAGGCCATAGCTTTGTCATAAGGTGGGAAAGTGAAAAGCATGAAGAAACCCGGGACCCTAGAGCTTCATGGAGCAGAACTACCCGACTAGCTATGGTGGTCTGAATAAGGTGTCTCCACAGTCTGAAACCCTTGAATACTTGGTTCCCAGTTGGTGATGCTATCTAAGGAGGAACTATGTCACTGGGGGTGGGCTTTGAGAGCTTAAGGCCTTGCTTTCCTTGCAGCTGCCCCCTGCTTCATGCCTGCAGTAAAGGATGTGAGATCCCAGCAGCATCCTGCTCCAGCCACCATGCCTGCTGCTTGCAGCCGTGCCCGCCCCCCCCATCATGACAAACTCTTATCCCTCTGGAACCATAAGCCTGAATAAAATACTTTCTTCTACAAGTTGTTCTGGTCATGGCTCAACAGGTAGAAGCACACACTGCTTCTGCGGAGGTCCCTGGAGTTCAGGTCTCAGCACTCATACTGGGTGGCTCACAACTCCTGTAACTCCAGCTTCAGGGGATCCACTAGCCTCTTCTCACCCCTAGGGGGGCACCTGCACTCAGAGCACATAAATCTGCTTGCTCATGCACATTTACACTTAAATAAATAATCAAGTATTTTTAAAATACACATATTGTTATCCAGAGTCTTTGTTTACAGTCTGTTACTAGCATTTCCTTGCCATTGGAGGATGGCAGGAAAAGGAAGGACAGAGAACCTCCCGGTCACCTTTAGAATTTTTCATTTGGAATCTACATAAACGTGTCTGGCAGACTCTGAGCTGTGACAGGTGTGAAAAACAATCTAAAAATCCAGTCCAGTATGGCCTGCAGCTTCCTTCCCACAGACCGCTCTCAGGCCCCAAAACCCAAGTGCAGAGATTCCAGTAGGAAGGCACTCCTCTGCTGGCTGACTCTGGGATAAGTACTTCAGCCATCCTTCCTGAAACGGTATTGTAGTCTGGGTCATGTCTACCCACTATTCTCCTTCCCCTCTGAAGTGAGACTTGTACCTTCCAACCACCTACCCAGGATTTCCTGGCTTGCTCCCTTCTCCTCTGACTTGGGTATCTCCCCTTACTTGTTTAATCCTTTCTTGGTGTCTGCTCTTGAAGACCCATGGTGACTCCAGTGCAATTAGCTAAGACCTAGAGGGATCTTTTGGTGTTCATGGACTTTCATTTCAATTGCACTTTCCTAATATGGCTAGAGCCAGAGAAGAAAGGAATGTGTCAGACTAGTGGGTAAACATGGCTAACCACCAGCTCAGAAACAGATTAGGACAATTCTCTAGCATCAACCCTTAAAGTCTAGCATTGTCTCATTCCAGAAAGCCCCTACCATCTATTGACATGCAATGGGCGACATCTGTGAGGGTACTGATTCCTTTCAAATGTAGATCTCAGCATTTTATTATATCCCTCTTGGCAGTCCCAAAGACCAGTTTCTGCATAGGGCGACAGAGCTTGCTTTCCTGATCTGGGCAGCCTCTAGTCACAGCCACACAGGACTTCAGCAGCAGGCACCTCCACTGCAGCCGGCAACAAGCACAATGCAAGTGAGCTCTTGAGGGTATTTCTTACCTGGCCTTTGGCTGGGTCTTTTTCACAGCTGCCTCACTCGCTTTCACTGGTTCAGGAAGTTTTGCAGGAATGGGAGAGTTCTAAAATGGGAGAGTTGAAAGGGAAAAAAAGCATATGGATTTCTTTGTAAATAATAAGCAGTCTGAGGCCAGGTATGATGGCCTATGACAGTAATCCCAGGACATGGGAGGTTGAGGCAGGAGGATCATGAATCCTGTTTTAAAACATAAATTAAAAATAAAAACTCCAAACAAGAAACAACCAGTCTGACTAGGGCTAATGGAAGTAGCATTTGGCATCTTCTAATATGACTTCTAGGGCCTCACCTCCCTGTTAGAGGGAAAGGAAGCTAGACAAATGCATGAGATGGAGTCACGGAAGCAAAATGCCCAAGAAGAAAGCAAGCAAGCAGCAGGGGAATAGAGCCTTGTCTCAGGAAAACAAGGCAATTGATCATTCCAGGGAAACACAGCAGACATGCTGCTCTCAGTGAGTGGTGGTCATTCTACCCAGCTCAGTCCCTAGGCATTTGGGGAGGAGGTTGTTCATGTTCAGTGAGTTGTCTCAGTTTCATAATTAAATTCATGGGAAAATTGGATTCTCTTTATAGTAACTGCTTTGCTTGAATGTCCTATAGTGGGTAAAGCAAGGGACATTAATATTCATTGAATCTAGAGATTAACACCCATAATGACTCAAAAATAACAATTTGATGATGTTTACTTCCTTTAAATAGCACCATTTTAATGAACTCATGGCAGCTGTGGTTATATGCACAAGATCTACCCAAGATCAAGTTAATCAAATTTCTAGGGACTCATGAGGTCCCACATCTTGCTGAGGAGTTGAGTAGTTGATGCCTTTTGAGGGAGAGTCATTGGTCTTTGGAGATGTAACAACCATAGGTAGCCAGTGCTCAGGTGGAGAGCCCCACATCTGTGGGCATACGGGCAGAACTAATAGGATTCAGTGGGTTATTTTTTTTTTTAAAAAAAAAGGAAATGACATGAGTTTGGGAGGAATGGGCTAGAGAGGGTGCTAGAGGAGTTAGTGTTGTTTTGAAAAATGGTAAGCGGTGCTGGTTACCGGGCGAAAAGGTCATGAGACACAACAAAACCCAGTATCAGAGCTTTATTAGGAGGAGGGGGGGAGCGGCAGAAAAGAATAACCAGGCCTGGGAAGAAGCACATGCAGAAAGAGAGAGAGAGGAGGAGTCTGTGCCTGGCTTTTTAAGGCTTCCCGTGCATATGTGCAAGTGGGTTTACGAAGCCACACCATGCATGCGCTGATTGCGTGACCATGCTGCGCACACTTGGGCTATCGCGCAGCACACTGATGATGTAAGACTAAGACCCCTTACTTAGCTACTGAACTGCGCATGTTCATTCATGCAGCTGGAGGAGCGGCAGAATCCTAACAGAGGGAGGAATAGGGATGGATATGGTCGAAATATATTGTATTTGAAATATATTGTATTTGAAATATATTGTATATGAAATTCTCAAAGAACAAATAAAAACAACCTTAAAAATTATGAATCCTTTTAAAAAGCACCATTACATACCTGTACATTTGGAATTGGGCATTCTTTCTTGAGTAGTTTAAATGAGAAGTAAGAAACCTGGTAAATATCCGGCCTTTTGTCAGGGTCTGGTTCCAACATATACCCTAAGACAAATATACATGAACTTATTCCATAATATCTTAACAGTTGTTGCATCAGCTAGGTAACTGAACTTTTCTAATGTTGAAGTTGGGTTGTGTTTTCAGTTTCAATTCTCATAAAGGTCAGACAGTTCAATTAGCCCTTTTCCTAGAAAGGGAAACAAGAAAATTCCCTGAGCTGTATCAAAGCTACTTGGGGTTCATATGCTAGATGTCAGGGGCTCACACTCTTGATAAGAAATGAGCAGCTTCATATTCTAAGACTTAAAATATGCCATGGTCTTCCCCCTCTGTTAAACAAATGACTGTTGACAAATACAACCAAACTTCAGATATCATGAACTCAAGGTTTGGTGGGAGACAATCCCTGGGTTCTGTCTCTAGATCTAAAAAACAAACTCATGAATTTACTTACTATTCTTGTTGGAGATATAAGCTAGTTTTTAGTTTGAGGAAAATTAAGAAGTTAACATACTTAGCTCCATAGATTGCCTGTCTATTTCCAGGTCCTTCAAGTGTCTCTGACACTGGAAAATTCCTCAGGAGAAATCTTTGAGAAGATGCAAGCACATGTGTAAACACATGCAAAATGAGTCAAGACAGTTTACTGCTTGAGGAACAAATGAACTGGGCACTAAGTTCAGGAAAGATCTGTGAGGCTGAGCCTCGAATGGCCTTGCCAAAAAGACAAGACAAAGTTAGTCATTGAAGAGCAAAGAAAAAGGCAGTCTAGATTAGAGGACAAATGCCAACAAAGGCAAGCTTAGATAAAGGCCAGAAAATGAACACCGCTACCGGGAAACATGAGCCCAAAGAACAATGTGCCAGGATGGCTGCCTGAGTGGGACAGGAAAAGACTACAAAGGACCCTAAGCACCATGCTAAGAATCAGGGCCTAATTGTGGGACCATTGGCAAGCCACTCAAGTTTACTCAATGGGACATGAGAAGGTGACATTTTCTAGGAATAATCCATGGTAGAGATGTACTGGAAGAATGAAAAGAGAGTAGAGAAGCTGGGGGCAATGTACCAGGTCATGATCTATCAGTTTGTGCATTCTTTGGTGACAATGAAGAGAATCAAGACAAGTGATTAAAGAGAATCGATGCAGCTTAAGTCAGCTTCTTCCAGAAAATTGTTATCTATCCAGGCATGGATGGCAACACCATCAAAAGAAAGTGAAAAAAGGACAGTCTAGGGAAAGGCATTGGGGAGGCAACAAGTGGCCTACAACTTTACAGTCTTCAAAATCTTCAAACAGCGTGCACACTAAATAGAGTCTAGAAAAGGTGTCAGTGCTACAGTCCCTCAGAAAGAGCTGTTTCCCAACATGAATTCACTGTTGCAGATATTAGAAAGGAAAAGTAGAAAAGGAAAAAAGCTATGAGCAACACCAAGACCAGCGCTTTCTCCACTTCCTTGCACATCTGCAGTCCTAGGATAGATGACATACTGCTGTGACTCTGCAAACTATCTGACAATCCTCAAGATCCGCACTCCTACCCGATAAGCACGCCATCCTCCTGCTCATTGAGAAGTGTCACAATGGAAAGGGCGGTTGTGGAACTGCCAGAATTTTGTCAGCTCGAGTAAATCTTCTGTTCCCTCTTGTGGGTAATATGGACAATGACCCTTAAGATCTACAGGTCTTGCCAGTCTTAGTGGGGCACACCTTTAATCCCAGCACTCAGGAGACAGAGGCATGCAGATCTCTATGACTTTGAGGCCAGCCTGCTCTACACAGTAAGTTACAGGTCAGTTAAAGCTACATAGTGATATGCTGTCTCAAATTACAAACAAACAAATAAACAAACAAACAAATGCATGCAGGCCCACCAAACCTACAGGTTTTGAGAATTAGGTGAGGTATAAGTAGGCCTCAATACAGATCAATGTTCTACATCACTTGTCTTTCTCTCAAACTAGGTAGCTCAGGATTTATGATCTATGGTGCTTTTTCAAACTTACCTGCTAAATGTCTTGACCAGCATTTTAAAAGATTACTTTTTTTAAATAAAAAATCTGTTTCCTTAGCATTTTATACAGGTTCTGGTACAAAGCTTACTTTTCTGCCATCTGGTTAATGGATGTTAGTACATATGCTGGCTATGATAACACAAAGAAATGAAAATCTTCAGAATTTTAAACAAAACATTCAAATTTAGATGCTTGTTGTAAAAATCCAGTGATAACTTAAATAAGAGGAAAAACCTGGCTCCATGGAGTTCTATGGTCTTAATTACATATTCATTCCAGCACTGCAATCATGCTCACTTGAGCTGCTTTCAGCTTTGCAAAGATAAATTTCTTATCCCTTGATGTGAGTCAGCTGGACTCTGAGTTCTTAAATAGATTGCAGCAGAACACAGCAGCAGCATGCCGCTCGGAGCACAGCTACCATTCCCATTTGTGTGGCTGGCTCAGCTTCGAAGCAGAGTTTAGTTTTCTAGCAAAAAGACCAGCTTCTCTAAGTGAACATTGCCATGCTATCACTGTTCCCAACAGTATCAAATGATTTCTTTATCTTGTTCCTAGAATTTAATCCCTTTATCCTCCAATCCATTCCTAGTGATTAGAAATAAAAACATGAAACTGGAAACTTGAAATACTTACTAATAAGGCAATGCATGTCTTGAGAATATCGAGAGTTATCGGGAATTGTGAAGCTTCCATCGCAAATTGCCACCTGGCTCTCTCCAAATGGCAAAGTGAAGTAGCATAATTTATATAACAAACAGCCAAGAGCCTAAAAAATAAGAAAGCAGATTGCAACTAGTGGTTTATTTACCATAAAGGCAGCGATCTGCTCAAAGAGACCAGTACCAGCCACGTTTCACAGCAGAAACAAACCCCACATAACATTACCTATGCAACACTTGAAATTAGAACCCAGAGTGACAATCTAGCATCTGAGTTATATTTTTATCTATGACTAGTAAAGACTATTTCACCTGGTCTATTCTTTAGAAGTATACCATACAAATGAAAAGCACAGGTACACATGCAAAGTAGATTACTATTATTATTATTGTTGTTGTTGTTGTTTGTTTTTACCCCATATTCCAAGAGGCCATGGCTATCCCCGGACATCAAGATCAGCAACAAGGTCGCTAAAGAGATGGCTCAGTGGTTAAGAGCACTGGCTGCTCTTCCAAAGGACCCAAATTCAATATCCACCACCCACATGGTGGCTCACAACTATCAGTAACCTCAGTTCCAGGGGATTCAATACTGTCTTCTAAGGACACACACGGTACATAGACACACATGCAGGCAAACACACATACACATAAAATAATAAAATAATCAACAGTGGGCAACACTGTGTGCTCGCCCCTGGCTAGTTAAGCTTAGGAGTCCAGCCGAGGCCCGCTGACATCTGGGGTGCAGATGGCTTAGTTGACACATACCCAAATGTCTGCCTTCGTAGTGATGATTTTGCCACTGTACAAGTTGACCATTTCTGGAGCTCGATAGGACAGTGTTGTGTATCTACAATCAAAAGATCCACGGCTGGTTAAATATATCAGTATTATAATTAAATCAAGGAGAAACAATTTTTATTCACATTACTAGAATCAATTCTCTGGCAGCAATCTGCAGAAGAGCAAATTAAATATTAGTATAGATAAAGTGAAAGATTCTCATTGGTACAATGATGTCATCACAGCCTCTCACAGAAGACCTTCTACTCCTAGAACATTGGAGTGTTGGGATATTCAGACACAAAGTCCTAATTTTTTGAGTCTCCAAATGACAAAATTTTCCCCTATAAGTCATTCTAGTCTAATATTATGTTTTGATAATTAGGGTTTTTTTTTTGTTTTGTTTTGGTTTTTTTGTTGTTTGTTTTCGTTTTTCGAGACAGGGTTTCTCTGTGTAGTTTTGGTGCCTGTCCTGGATCTCACTCTGTAGACCAGGCTGGCCTCGAACTCATAGAGATCTACCTGGCTCTGCCTCCCAAGTGCTGGGATTAAAGGTGTGCGCCACTGCCGCCCGGCTGATGATTAATTTTTAAAATAGTAAACTCTTAACATGAGACTCAGAGAGGCAACCCAAGTGAGCTCTAGCTGGAGTGGAGATATCATGTGTTCTTTTCCGGGGAGAGTAATGTATGTAGTGTACATGTTCACATGTGTGCCTATGTGTGTGCAGAACAGAAGTTGATAGTGTCTTCCTTCACTGCTTTCCACTTTATGTCTTGAGACTTGCTGATAGGATGAGTCTAGCTATCCAGCTTGCTCCAGAGATTTCCTGTCTCCACCTTCCAAGCACTGGGATTACAGACAAGCCATCGTGTCCACCAGGCTTTTCTATGAGTGCTAAGGATCCAAACTCTGGTCCTCACGTTGCATGGCAAGCATTTCATGCACTGTGCCATCATTCCATTTCCATAATCATGGGTTCTTTGAGGTTAAAACTAAAGTGTTCTTTCTTATCTTTGACTCAAGAAAACAGTAGTGTAAGCACTTGTCCCAAGTGAATGAATATCTTGATGTTATTAAACACTCAACTATGCTGCTCTGGTATCTGGTCACAGGGGGATTTCTTTGGGTGTCTTATCAGGGCCTTGGATTAGAAGTGGTCTTGCCTCAGACGTGGTTACCTGAGTGATACACAAAGGGGACAGAGGCTCACTATCTGTGAGTACATGATGGACAGCTGATTTACTAGAAGCCAAAATGAGTCTATTGTGCCTGGGAAAACCCAATAGTGTGGACATGAGGCTCCTACAAGAGTCAAAAATATAAAGAGATTTCCAGTCAGGTCCCTGATTCAGTAACTGTAAAGGTTTCAGTAGCTCTATTTACCATAAATTCCACTAGGGAGTGGTTGAGTTCCTCATGAAAAAGGAGGTAGCAATTTAGAGTTCAGTACAAAACACACACCTGTCTGATTCATAATGCCATAGTGTGACTTCTCTTGGAAAATCATGGTACTTCAATGAGTATATATCACCACTTAGCCTTTAGTTTTCCTTTTGGTTTTTGAGACAAGGTCTTGCTATGTAGCCTAGGCCACATAGCAAGTTGCTGGAGTTAAAGGGATATACCACACCTTCCCCACCCTCTCCAGTTACCACTCATCTTTTTATGGATGTGTGGCACTGTAAATTAAAATGTGAGTATAGTGACCATAGGAGCATTGAGAAAATTTTAAGACTCTTCTGTCAGTCCACCGGCCAGTTTTCCCACCTCAGCTTTCAGGGACAAACAACCTAATAGGTGAACAGTCTGCTCTGGGAAAAGGGAACCAGCCAGTACCATGTTCTTCTCACTCTGTTTCATCCATAAGCTGAAAGAGAATGTGCTCATCTGACAATGGACAAAACTCCAGGAAAGGAGAAAAGGCTTACTTCTTAATCTCATCTTCTACTGCATTGACTCCCTCGGCCTGTGGGTTCTGGAATTTGTTGGTGGCACTTCCAAAGTCACACAAGACATAGTGGCCTCGGTCATGCAAGAGGATATTTTCAACCTGAAAAACATTCCCAAACCACCCAATCCAAGATGCCACTTAGTAATGGGAAAAGCTAGTTTCACAGTCACATTACAAAAGGTTTCATTTTAACAATCTTATTAGTGTGCACAAAGAACTTATTCCTCACCATGTCTTAACAGGACTCACTCCAACAGAGCAAAAGACACACAGAAGGAACAGGGTCAAATACAGGCAGAGAGGGAGACAGAGGTACCTGCACGGCTGAGAAAGCCAGGGCCCCATCTTCAGGGCTAGCCAGCTCCAGCCAGTCACATTTCTCACCTCTCAAGTAACAGTGATCATACTTTCAGTTTAGCACGCTCTCTGTGACCCCAGCCTCTTTCTTACCCAACCATCAAAGTCAAGTACAAAGGCTACCTCCTTTTGGAAGCCTCCCCAGGATCCAACTCAGAAAAATACCATTTCCCCATTTTTCTTCAGTGTTTCATTGTCCATGCTAAAATTTACTTCACTTTTAAGTGGGTACAATAATGTCTTTATCAGTTAGACTTTCAGAACTGATGTTTTTCATATTAGTTACTTCTCAAAGTGACAAAATGCCTGGTGATAAATGAGCAATTTCTCTGTTAGAATCTTATTTGAGGGTTTGGGATTTTTGTTTGTTTGTTTGTTTGTTTGTTTTAACTTTTAAACAAAGGAAGTCTTTGCGTACTAAGTTAAGAGTTTTAACTTAGTGAAGCTTGTAAGGACCAAGACTTAGAGAAACTCTTATTCCAGTGAAAAGAACTCCCAAACAACAGGCACAGGCTGGAGAGATGACTCAGCAGGTAAGAGAACTCACTGCTCTTCCAGAGGACCCAGGTTCAATTCCCAGCACCCACATGGTGGCTCATAACTGTCTGCAACTCCAGTTCCAGGGGATCCAGTGCCTTCTTCTGGCCTCAATAGGCACCAAACATGTACGTGGTGAATAGACATACAGACAATACACATAAAATAAAAATTTTTAATTCCAGTTTTGTTGTTGTTTTTGGTTTCAGTGTTTTGAATTAGGGTTTCTCTGTGTAACAGTTGCTCTGGAACTCTGTCTGTAGACCAGGCTGGCCTCAAACTCACAGTGAGTTTGTTGTTGTGTGTTGTTGTCTATCTGCCTGCCTCTGCCTCCTGAGTGCTGGGATTAAAAGAAAAAATACTGAGCACAACACTGTCAAGATATGCCGATTAGCTCTTGTTGTGGGGGAATGAGTTGACTGGCACGGGGAAAGACAGACCTGGCTGTGCACGGCAATAAAAGGACAGCCAAAACCCAAAATCTTGCTAGGCCCTTAAGACTGTAGACTCTACGGTCCTTTTCTTCAGCAACCCCAGATGGACCACCTTGAAACTAAGGCAAAAAGACTATAAGCTCCTCAAAGACAACCATCTCTTATTCATAGCTGAGATCTTCTTTGCCCAACTCTACTAGATTTTTGGTATAGAAACTGGTGAATAGAATAAAAAAAACAAAGACATACTTAATAATCTGGTTGGGCATGCACACATTCAAGGACCATTCATGTTCCAGTCAAGACAGTAGCCAAACACCCAAGCGCCTACTGGTTCTTTAAAAGTATCTGACTGAGTAGGAATCCTCTTATTCCTATTGTTATATCTAAAGTTTTCTCTTAATTTTTCTAAAACCTGAATTAAGTGTATTTTTAGTCTATATTTGCTAATTCTAACTATTTGAAATCTTTGTTGCAAACTGACTGCAGATTGTTGCTTCCTACTGAACTTCATATTTGGTGCTAGTGAAGAGTTGCCATGTTGTTTGAAGTTGTGTCCTTTGGACCTTCACCTGTAGGAAATCTTGAAGTCTGATGTTCGCTAGAGAGGGTCAGAGTGGTGGTAGCTGCACTCCATCTCCACTACTAACCGGGAGTTATGGAAAAGCAGCTGGGATGGCCATGAACCTAAGTAGATAGGATCTTATGAGGAAGAATTATCCACCACAGAATTATGAATGACTGGGACAGAGTTGTTCCCCGAAGATTAAGGCTAAGGCAGACAAATATTTCTACTATCTCTACCTTTTTATAAAACTCACCAATTTAATCTATTTATACAAAGAGAAACAGTCAAGTTATGCTGAGCATAAACTCACTTTATAAATCCAAATTAATAATCCTAACCAAGTTAATACTCATAAATAATAAACACCATTGGACAAGCAGTAGTTACTACCAGTATTACTTTACTCAGCACAGTTTATGGATTATGATTCCCATCTTACAGCTGGACAAAAAGTGAGGCTCATGGTCATTCAGTCAATACTGTAACATGGCTAGTAAGCAAAAGAGCTTGAAGTGAACCTAAGCCATGTAACTCTAGGAAAAGACAGACAACTCTACTGCTGCCAGGGCAGGAAAGGCAGAAGCAAATCACTCAAGACCCTGTGTCCACCTCCAGCTTTGAGCTATGGTAGGGGTTGTGAGGACATGGGACTGGGCTTATGGGCAGAGTTTCTTAACTCTTTATATTCAGAAATGCACCTACATGGAAACCTAGTCAACAAGAAGTCAGCCATCACTCCTAGCTGGACATGTTTGTTCAGGGTTGTCTACGTTTTCTTTGTATTATCTAATACCCTTTACTCCACTGCTCACTCTCCATTAGCCAAGTATCAACCATTCATGAAAACTCTGCTGGTCAAATCTTCCATGACTACCCTAAAACATACATACAATTTACTACCCACAGGAGGGGGCTGGAAAGGCCTTCAGGCCAAACCTAGTCATGCCCACAGGTTGCTTATTCTGCAGTCTACATGTGGCAGTTTATGTACAAAATGTCCATCAAAATGTTCCTGTGTTAAAATCTTGGTCCACAGCTAGTACACTCAATCATTTATAGGTGACTGGATCATGAAAGTATTGATTTCATTAATGAACTGGTCCACATATGAGTTCACAGCTAAAATGAGCTTTAAGGAGATGGATTACCAGTTATGTGCCCTTAAAGGTTCTATCTAGTCCCCAGTCCCTTCTTGTTTCATTCTGTTTCCAAAGTATGTACCCACCATGACATTCCACCTTGCCTCAGGCTCAAAGCGATAGATTAGATGACCCTGGACTGAAAACTCCTAACTACAAACCGAAATATTTTTTCTTCCTTTTGTTTTTCTCAGGTATTTGTCACAGCAATGAAATCTGGCTAACACAATATAGCTACTTTTTCTCCAATGGAAGAGTTGAGCAATTCAATGAGACTATATGACTAGTATGCCTAAAACATTTCTATCTGGCCTTCTGCTGGCAAAGTTTGCCAATGTTTGATCTGACTGATGACTCAGAATTCTTCTACAGATTTGTAACTAACTACTGACATATTTATGTTTTTCTTCCCCAGTACAGTACAAATCCTTTGGGTAAGGGTGGTGTATCAGCCTATGAATTCCTTACAGATGCTACTTCAGTGCAGTACTTCAGGAGGCATCCTTAAATTCTGTGAAATCACTTGATCAGTATTGGTTAGAGATGATTTTTCTCTCAGCCTCATGGACCTTATAGGACCTATGTGAAATCATGCTTCTCCTAGTTTATCCTGAGTCCTATCCCTTTCCAAGTCAGATTCTATACTTGTAATATGGAATGAACATCTATCTAGAAAACTGAAAATTAATTCATAATAAATAGCATAGTAATTACAGCATCAAAACTCACTACTAGGAAATGAGGAATTAAGCAGACAAAGCAGAGTAAGACGAGGGATACTGTTAGCTTGAAATGAACTGTCGTGTGTTTCAGCTACTCTGCCCATCTGAAGGGAGGGAGGGTCAGAAACTGCTCAAGATGAAATTGCTTGTTGGCACCACTGCATTCTCCACTCGTCCTCAGACTGTCTTGTGAAAACCTCCTGGGCCAGCCTAGCCACTATTGGCTACTCTCTATCATCACCACCACCAAAGTACTCAACGTGGACTCAGGGTGGAAGACTTCAGGAGTATTTCTGATGTTTGACCTTAGTTAAATCTACAAGTCTCCTTTGGCTTGTTTCTTATCTGCAAAGTGGGGCTGATAACATTTCCATTACTGTTACAAGTAAGGGAATATATGTCAAAATAAACTATAAGTTCCCTGACAAATATAAGATATTACTGCCATTCACTTATGAAAGAAACATGCTTGAATTCCTACAATATGTCAAGTACTCTTCTAGGTCCAAGGATACAGTTGTAGAAAAGCAAAATTTAGTCCTTTCTGGAGCTCAAAATCCAAGTGGGAATAAGAAAATAATTATAGTTGTCTGGTATTGAAAATATTATGAAAAAAATCCCTGCTGGTTAAATATAGGTAAACTGAAAAGGAATGCCACTTCAAATGACATTCCTGGAAGGCCTCTCAAATAAGGAGACCAGAATGAGAAGCTGCAGCCGTGGCCCATTTAGGACAGAGCATTCTGAGCAAGAAGTCGCAGCAAGGCCTGGAGATGGGCACATGCCTGAGGGGTTTCATGCATAGGAGTAAAGCCATGTGGCTGGTCCAGCACAGTGCTAAGCTGGCAATGTGAGACATGGATATTATAGGACAGTGCTGTCACTTCTGGGGAGATGAGATATGCTTGGCTTTGGAAGAGGTCATATATTTAAGAGGTAAAACTAGGCACAGGAATAAAGTACTGAGGCAAGAGTGACATTACTGCCAATATTGGACTCAGTAACAAATGGCAGACAATCAGTACCCTATGCACTTTCACTTACAGTGGCCATGAAATCCTTATTAAGCTTTGCTGTCCCCCTTAACAGATGGAAAAAGATAAGCCAGTCAAGGACTCAATTTTCCCGGGGTTAGGCTGGCAGGGCAGGATTTACACCAGGCTGCCTGACTTCTGAGACCACACTCAGCCACCATGCTGATGTGAAGCATGCAGTTAAAGAGCATGGACACTTCAGGCTGGTTAGGAGAGAAGGAAGGGGGCAGACAGAGGACAGACAAAGAGACTGAGGAAGACTACTTAAGAGGCATTTGGGATTTTTTTAACTTTCAGAGCTCAAGAAAACAACCATTTTAGGAACGTCAGCTTTGCAGAGAAAGAATAAAAGAAAGCAGACAATGAGGGAAGAGGAATAGGTCAAGCAAGGGCAAATGGCGACGGGAAGGGGAGAGGAAAGGTAACAAGCTACAAGAGATTAGTGAGGGAGAGAATCAACTAGCACTCACACACTTCTGAGCACTGGCAGAGAGAGAGAGAGGGAGGAAGGGAGGGAGGGAGGGAGGGAAAAGTCACATGCTCGGGCAAAGCCCCGAGGACACAAGCCTGTGGCTGGCTGCCATTTGTATCAGTCACCCTTGTATTGCTATGACCACAGAACAACTGTGGTCTGGCAGAAGAACTTAAGGAAGAAAAGACTTATTTTGGTTCACTATTTTGGGGTATTTTCACCCATCCAGAGGGGAAGGCATGGTAGCCTGCATCACATCACAGTGAACCTACTAGGAAGCAGAGAGTGGCTGAAACCAGAGCCCAGGCGATACCTGTTAAAAATCCCTAGGGATCTACTTCCGTCAGCTAGGCCCTACCTCCTAAAGGCCCTACCAGCTGGGGAAAAGGCATTCAGAACAAAAGCCCGAGGGTGGCACTTCAGATCCAAACCATAACACCACTGCTTACTGCTGTTCAGCACTCACTTCTTCCGGAGTTCCAAGCCACTGACCTGATTTCCCAGCCTAACAGCTTAAGAGCCTTATGAAAGCTGTCACTTCCAAATTCTGCACAGAGCCTTTGCTAAGGGGCCTGAAAAGCTACCTCTCACTGGCCTCTCTTTACCTCAGGGTTACGCAAAACAGCTTGGCACTGAGGCATTTCAGAGAATGTAATACCTCTGAGAAACGTGGAGGGTTAGAAGAACACATCTTCAAAGCCGTGTTTTTAAATTTAGGGTAAGAGCCCTTACCCTACTATACTCCACGAGATCGAAGTCTCTTCCGTGACAAGAAAAGTGACATCTATGATTTTTCAACCTTAATATAGTTGTTCATCTTGAACTCTCTCTTGCCCTCTCTTAAGTGCAAGGACAACTAGCACAAAATAACACAACAAAACAAAGTTTTTAAAAAAGGAAACAAGAAAAACAACTTCTGTCTCTATTCTGACCTGATAACTTAATTAGCTGTCGGGGCAGCAGTCATGGTTTCTCTGGCGAGGATTCTGCACTAGCAAGTAATAAAGGCTGGAATAGGTGGGTGGTCTTCCCAGATTTGACCCCATGGTTTGCAATGGTGACCTTTACCTTTCTCAAAGAAATGAACATAAAAACTGAGAGGAAGTAACTGAAGCATTACAACAGCATCTGAAGAGAACTCTTCCATTGCATAGTACTTCTATTGTGATTATTTTGAAGGTCAGAAACAGCCTAAGGACTAAGAACACTTTGAGTTCATATCCTGTATGGAAAGGGAAAGAGAGGCCACACTGATAGGCAGGGCAAGAGGGGCTTTCTTCAGTTTTGCCTGTGAATAAGCAGGCCCCACCCAGGCTAGCCCAGGCTCACACAGTTCAACAGTAGACATTGCTATCTATATTTTACAGAAGACAGAAGAACCACAGCTCAGAGAGGCCAAATAATCTGCAGAACAAGCTAAGGAGCTTGAACAGGAAGAGCTAGAGAACATGATACCTCAGAGGGCCAGGGAAGACAGGTTACTGAAGCGGTCAAACGCAGCAGGTAGACTAAGACAAATACTACAAAGTATCCTTCACATTTGGCAATATCAAGCAATTTTCTTATGCTCTACAGTTCTGCTGCCATCACCTGCATGGTGGTATAGAGGCAGAGAATAATATGAAATCTCACACAAAGGGTTGGCTTTCAATTCTGACACTGTTTCCTATTTATAAAAATGTAGGCAAGACACACAGCCTCTCTGCTGCTTAGTTTCCTCACCTGTAAAAGGTAATGGAGAATGTCTAAGAAAACAGTATGCATAAAGTTCAGTAGAATATTTAGCACACAGTTGGTCAATAAATATTAAGCTCAACCCTAATCAGGTGCCAAGTCCATTGTGCAAATGCTGTCATGTGACTTCAATAGGAAAAACACAAGGCAATGTGATGGTAATCAGGACCAATTATTAAAAATAATTAATTAATTTTTCAAAATATGAAAGAGGGCTGGGGATATAATTCAGTGGTACAGCACTTGACTAACATGTGCAAGGCCCTGGGTTTAATCCTAGTAGCAACAATAACCTTGTGTGTGTGTGTGTGTGTGTGTGTGTGTGTGTGTGTAATAAAAAGTAAGCATCATTATTTATAAGCTACTTAAGTTAACATTAATTTTGAAGACCATTAAAAAATTTAGGAATACAGAAATAAAAATAAAAACATATGACTTCGGGCATTTGAAAGTTTAAAATTTCTGGGGGCTCGTTAACAAAGTTGATACCTGTACTTTTTCTTTGGGTTTTCTCTCCCCCGACTTCAATGTGAGCCCAGAATTAGGAACTATGTCTTACACTTCTTTCCTACCCCTCAATACGTGCTCCATCCCTGGGACAGACAGAAACACTCAGTAAAAACACACTCCATAAGCAATCAGTCTGTTACCTTCAGGTCCCGGTGGATAATAGGAGTTTTGCACTGATGCAGGCGGGCAACAGCCTCACAGGTGTCACAGAATATTTGCAGGACTTCATTCTCTGTAAAGCCTGTTTGTAGACGCTGGTTCATCAGGTTTACCACCTGGCCTCCTGAGACAGGTACAGAGCAAGGGAAAGGATATTAACAGGCATATTCATCACTTGGACCTAGGCACTGACAGCTGTCCAGACAGAAGTGGATCACTGGTCAAGCTAGCATTAAACTCCAGGGGTCTCAAGTCTCTGCTTGGGATTTGTTTTCTTACAACCCAGTGTCTCCTCTGATGCATCAAAAGCAGATTAGTTTTTTAAGCACACAGATGTGAACTGCCCTCATTGTATCCTTGAGATTAGAAGCAGAACTGACATCACAGTCAGTTACTGCTGCCTAGTAATCATGTCCCCATGGTGTAGAAGACGAGGCCATAGCCTCTGTCATGTCTTTCGGAAAAAATGAGACAGCACAACAGATCCAGGAAGCAGGAAAAAGATGGGGCTGTTTCCACTTTGAAGTCTTTAACTCTGGGGGAACTTGGTCTCTCTGGCAAAAAAAAAAAGACTGGTTACCAATTTTAAATAAAATTATTCAGACCCAAGTCCTCCTACTGCTTGGCATCTAAAATGTCCTATGTAAAAAAGGAATGGTCAAAGGGGAATAAATTGTCAATTTCAAATTTGGTGGCATTCTACAAAATCAGATTAATAGTCAACAAAAGCCAAAACTAACGGTTAATGTCACATTTATAGGATAAGAACAATTTATGGACAATATCTTTAAAGTCAGAAAATGTTAATGACACTAAGGGCAATTACAAAACAGGGCACCAAACAGTAAGGCAATGGCCCAAACCTATAATGTCGGCTGCTTGGGCAACAAGAGCCAAATCTCCAAACAATGAGTGCATGGGATGTCATCAACTCAACACATTTGTGCTACAGTCTGGATTTCTCAGGACAAATGCATGAAGTTTCAAGTTGTCATCTAGTTACAGTTGGAAGCAGCAGCACCTGAATGTAGCTTTCCCAGGTATTACAGCCCCAGAGCACAAGAGGGCCCCTTTGGCAACAAAAGCGGTTCTTTCACTCCATCACAGGAGGGGCAGTGGTGGGAGTGAAGAAGGGCTAGGGAAGCTGCAGTTTCTGTAAGCTCCGTACTGGTTTTTATTATATGTCTTCACTGATGGTTAAACCCTCATAAAGAACACATTCTTCCTCATTTTCATGTGGTCTCGTTTATATACACAGCCAAACCCTTCTATACCTAATGGAGACAGGGCCTGGAATTATCTGTTGCTTTCAATTCTTTGTACCATATCCCTTGTACTCATGAAGATAACCAAGAGCAGCAATGGAATGCACAGCTTGTCTATTTGTGAAACCAGAGCATCATCTTCAGAGTGCAATGGACAGTAAGTGAAATGATCCCCATGCCCTTGACCACTAAAGTGCCAGAAACAAGAGCTTCAGTAAAGCCAACACACACCTCTGCAGAAGTCCATGAGAATGAGAACTTCCCATACGTCGCCACTGCTTACATTGTTGATACTGGAATCAATGTAGCCCACAATGTTCTTGTGCCCTGATAGGTCCCTCTGTGAATAGGAGTGGAGAAGTACATTGTCAGTTATAGACACAGTAGGGGCAGAATTAGTCAGTTGGTTCCACTAGCACAAACAATTTAAATACATAGAGACAACACTAACAGCATGGGAAGGGGAGAGTGACAGTCAAGAACAAGTTTCTGGTGGTCTTTGAGAAGCCCAGCCATATCTCCAAGAGCAATTCCACTTTCCTGCTGGACCACAGCGATCTCCAGAGCCGAGGCTCTAGAATGAACCTCACACAGAACAGCCACTTGTTCACTGCATTCGTGCTCCATCTAAATCAGAAGAAGGACTCCTATAACATCCAGAAATACTGCAGAGGATGAAAAGTACAACAACTACTGAAATGTGTAAAATTCTAAGACAGAAAAAGAAATCTATGTTTCTCCTGTTTATTGGGGGCAAAAGTGAATTCAGCTTGAATTTTTATTTTCTTTCTCTTTTTTGTATGTGTGGGAGGACAGGGGTGAAGAAAGATTTACTACCTGCAGCATTTAACAGAGTTCTTTCCAAAGCAGTGTCTTCCCTGAACAAAGGAATGGCAAGGGCTTTAGCTGGGTGGCCTGCACGAAGTCAGAAAGGAAAGCGGGCACATTTCTGAACATGCTCTAACTTGACTTTTAACAGTCTCCCTTTAGGAAATATATGAAAAGAAAAACTGCCTTGCAAAATTTGAAGAGACTACAGGAGCATCTAGACCAGACCCAGCATTTTGCTCATAATTAAGCCTTTCCAGATGGCCAACTGAGATAGAAGATGCAGCATCAGCTGAACTGCTTATCAGCTCTCAGGGCTGATGCTCATGGGTTTTCATCCCTCCAATAGGTACTTACTGAGCATTACCCAGGCACTGGAAATCACCTCATACCTTGGGCCATAGAGCAGATATCTATGTGATGATGCTAAAACACTTGGTCCACACAGCGGATATCTATGATGACTCTGAAACCCAAGATCTTTAAAAACTAAGTTGGGGAAAGAAAACATGAGGAAACTGGGCATTGTGATTTTTATACAAATGCAAGGCAAAATTAGGATTTGTAAATTAACTGTAATACATTATTTTACTTTTGTATTAAAGGCCTAAGGGAGGGTGTAGAAAAGACAAGGTTCTATGAGTCTGTGTGTTTGACTCAAGCTTAGGCTCTGGAGTGGTCCAGTATGACGGTGGAACTGCTCCTGTAGATCTGGCTGGGCTTCTCCAAGTCCAGGGAAAAGCTGTTCCTGACTACCCTAAGTGCAGATTCCAATGCTCAAAATGACGAAGTTAGCACAGGAAGAAAGAAGCCTCAAGGTATCAGGCAAACATTTGCATCCCCAGCATCAATGGTAACACTCACTCTCTTTCTGCGTAGTGGGTTAGAAAGCACTGCTGACAGAACAGCAGCCCCATGAAAAACAGACAGTGGTAGGAAGGTGCCCACGGGAAACTTCTGGAGACTGGAGTGAGAAGAATTTTGGAGAATTACTCTCGGAACATCTGTGTTTAAGGAAGAGGCTGCCTCAAAGGAAGAATTGCCAGGAACTGTGAAAACCACACTGAAGAATGAAAGCTGTAAGATACAGAAGACAAGGAAAGCTGGTGGAACCATACTACAGGTCAGAGGGATGGGGTTAGGATTACTGCTAAGGGGCGGATCACAGAGTGTTTGATGTTCCTGCAAAGGGGGGCTGGGCAGAGGTGTTTGCTACACATTGCACAAAAAAGAAAAGGGGAATTCAAGTAGGTTCAAAGCTATGGTTTTGGTTTTGGTATAGAACAAAGTCATCTTCAAAATAGGATGAGAAAAAAACTTGATAAGGCAAAAGCTTCAAGGAACCTGCCTTGGGTCACAGATCCAAGATAGAGAGGTCAAAAAACAGTCTCCAGAGCTCAAGCTTTATAACACAGAAAGCATTCAGACCCTATCCTTCCCTCTACTTATTGTGGACTTTTCTAGAACTCATTTCTATTTACACAGTCCAAAAAGTAGGAAGAACTGCAAAGAAACTTCTTTTTAAAGTTATGTGTATATGTCTACATGTGGGTGCGTGCATGTGAGCACGCATGCCCAAGAGTCCAGAAGACTCTCTTAACAGAAGGAAGGCCATTCTAATACCTGAGATAAGTTTGTATTTTGTAAAGGGATGCTTGGTGTGGCTTTGTTTACCTCTTCCTTTCCCCTCTTCATAACTCTACATCTCTTTTCTAACTCTTCTAGGCAAGTAAGCACATCTCTAGTCAGCAGTGAAAGAGACTGTGGGCTGGCCCTCAGTTCTAGTGGAGACCTTGCTGAGCTTCTGCTACCTAAGAAGTCCAAGATACTTTTCTTCCTACACCAACATTTATTCTCCCCTACCACACTGCTTAGATTTTATTGTCAACCTGATACAAACTAGAGTTACCCAGGAAGAAGGACCCTCAACTGAAGAACTGCTTCCATCAGGTTGGACTGTGGGCACATCTGTGGGGCATTTTCTTGATTAGTTGATGTGGGGGACAGCCCACTGTAGGCAGTACCACTCCTAGACAGATAGGCCTGAGCTGTGTAAGAATGCTGGCTGAATGTAAGCTTGGGAGCAAGGCAGTAAGTAGCAGTCCTCCATGGTCTCTGCTTCAGTTCCTACCCCCAGGTTCCTGCTCTGGCTTTTCTATGTACTGTGACCTGAAAGTGTAAGGTGAAATAAGTCCTTTATCCTTCAAGCTGCTTTTGGTCGGGGTTCTATCAGAGTAAAAGAAAATCCAACTAGGACACGTTTTAACTCAATTAGTCTTGTACTTACTGAATAAACCTTCAGAAATGTCACCTACAGTCCTACTCTGTAGCACTGCACCTCAGATTAATAGGACTATGATCACTGAGGGATCACACTGTAAAGCAGATTCTGACCTGGTAACCCTGGGCAGGACCAGCTGTGTGCCATACTGCTGCTCAGTGGCACCTACCTTAGCAAGGTCCTATAGAAACACTCCAAGTATGGTTAGTCCACAGATGCTGGCTGCTCAGTAGACTGCAGCCAGTCCACAAGGAAATAAAGAGCAAGTTCATCAGTCAACAAGCCAGCTTCCACCCTAATGAGCTTTAAACCTTCGAAGGAGCAGCTCACTGATTCACCTTCTAGAACAAGACCCCTTTGGCAGCAACTGGACATTTACATCAACTACTTCTTATGTGGTGCCAAGACAACTCAATCAAGTAAAAATGGTTTCTTCAAAAGGCGGAAATGGGACATTCTTACTTTCTTTCCTTTTTGTTTTTTTTTTTTTTTTCCCGAGACAGGGTTTCTCTGTAGTTTTGGAGCCTGTCCTGGATCTCGCTCTATAGACCAGGCTGGCCTCTAACTCACAGAGATCCGCCTGGCTCTGCCTCCCGAGTGCTGGGATTAAAGGGCATGCCTTTTGAGGCCACTCTGGCTGCCTCTTCATTTATAGCTGTGTTGCTTTGTCGTGGTGTGTGTTTGTGGTTTGAATAGGCATGCCCCCAGAAGATGAATAAAGTATGCAGGTCTAGTCTGATTCATGGAGTAAAGCAGCACTGCCACCTCTGCAATGTCATCAATAGAGCCGAAACGACTTTCTCTTTATTTTCTTGGCCACACCACTCTACGTATGTATACATTCATACTGGGCTAACTGACCTTTGAAACACCTATGTCTTTTTCTACTCACACTGCTTCTAATCTTTGCCTTCACTGAACCATGCTGGTAAAGCTGGTTAAAATGAACTAAAAGTCCACATATATGATCTCACTCTTTTGGGTCAATCCATTGTTTCAGTTGTAAAAATTGTTCAGTCATCCAAGGCAGTTGCTATATCTTCTAATGGAAACAAAAAGACAAGCATGTCTCCTGTTACTTTAAATAAGTTACTTGTTAAACGTAGAATAACATATACTTAATGGTAACCACAAAAACTCCAGTACCACATTTACTAAGAGTACTCTTACAAAGGGACTATTGTTGCCATTTTCATCCACATTAAGGTATTTTAGGACAGCTAACTTAACTTGCTTTCTCTTCTGCTTACTCTTCTTGGGAGGGGTGTACAATGACTTCTTCCATAGCATCATGAGGGACATTGTAATCCCTTCAAAATGCATGTACCTTCCAGCTGCTTTTGCTGACCACGAGGAATTCTTTCCCCTAGAGTTCTCCTACATGAGAGTTACCATCCTGATGGAGGTTCTACCACATATGACAAGTCATGTTGGTTTTTAAAATGTATAAAGACTACAGTCAACCTTATATTTAGTGACAAAGGACTGAATGCTTTCCTACTAAGATTGGGGACAACACAAAGATAAATGTGTCATTCTTATTCAACATGGTATCACAAGTTCCAGCCACTGTGATAACGCTATAAAGGGGAAAATTACAGGCATGAAAGCCATCTCTCATTGCAAGTTTGGTGACCTGATAGGACATATTATAAAAATTCACTATTTCTAAATACTAGCACTAAACCTATGGATTTAAAAACAAAATCTGAAATATAGTATCAGAGGCTGTAATTTGGAGGTATAACATGCAGGGTAAGGCCTAGAACTAGAGAAGAAGATATATAAAATGATTTAAAATCACTAAAAACAAATTAAAAATCTTTGCCATATGTCTAAGAGCATTTACAAGTTTGTACACAAGAAGTACATGATGGTAGTAAAAGACAGCACAGATGTAAGTGAATGGGGATGCAGACCATGTTCATCTATTGGAAGATCACAAACAGAAAAGATGTCAGTTCTCCCAAAACAGAAATACCAGTTTAATGTACCTATCAAAATTCCATATTATTCCACAATGTACACAAAAGGTGATGTGTTGTGGTTTGCATGTAAAATGTCCCCACAAGCTTTAGCTCCCAGCTGGAGGTGCTGCTCTGTAAGGCTGTGGGGCCCTGCTAGAGAAAGCAGGTCACCAGGGATGGGCCTTGAGTATTTATGAACTGGCCCCACTTCCTGTCTCCCTTTGCTTCCTGCCTGCACACACAGTGTGACCAGCTGCCTCATACTCCTGCCACCATGCCTTCCCTTCCACGCCCACTGGAACTGTTCTTAACCTGTGAGCCAAATCCTGCCTTAAGCTGCTTTTACTGGGCATTTCACCACACTGATGAGAAAAGAAACTAATACACTATGTGGACTAGAATATTTTAAAACATTCTGGGGGAATGTGAGAGAATCAATCGGATTTGATAGCTGGGGGCAGTAGCATACACCTATAATACCAGAACTGGGTGGATGGAGGTAGAAGGATCAGAAGTTCAGGGCCAGCCTTGGCTACAAAGTTTAAGATAACCCAAGGCTACAGCAAGAGACTCAGTCTCAAACAGATTTGCTATCGAGCTACAGAAACAAGATGCACACAGTTGCTAAGAGGACAGACAGAGAAAGTCCAGTAATGGCCCCTACAATTTAAGTCCCTGTGGGCAGTCGGGGTGGGAGATGTCAAACCCAGGGCCTTGTATATAGAGACAAGTGTGTTACCACTAAGCTACAATTGCACTTCAAGTGACATTTAGCAACCAGCAGAACAGGGAATACCTTTTCAGAACTGATACTCAAACAATTTTCCATCCATAAGCAAAGAGCAGAACATCAACAAGTCTCACAGCTTATATATAGTGTAAAACTGTAAAATTTTAGAGAAAAAAAACAGGGGGGGAGGAGCTGAAGGAGAAGGAGGAGGGGTGGGGGCATAAGAAATACCCAGGAATCTGCTATGTGGAGGAGACAGGGCAAGCCGAGAACCTTAGGCCCACTGCAGACAGATCCGTGTGGTCTGGAGTCTTGGTTCGACAGTATTAGGTCATTTCCAAATACTTTGACTTTAGGCTCTCACCACACCTAACTTTTATTTTTGCTCTTTACCAAAGCTTTAAAATCTGGAGCCTAAAGGAGTCACCTCCAGGTGAACATCTGGATCTACTCTGCAGCCATGCAGACATGGATTTCACTCTTTTATTGAACTGTTTGCTACATGTTAAGTGGTGTGTCAAACTATTAAGTTTCTGATTTTAAATAACTCACATTGTGATGGCAGAACTGCCTAAAACATAACAGGTAAAGCAATATAATTACTATAAACAAAAACTGTGGAAATACCAAAAATAACAAGGTACATATGTTGAGGTTTTTATTATGCACAATGTCAAACAGAAGCAAAAAAAAAAACAATAAAAACTAACAAGCTCTCAAGAAGTTGTCACTTTGCTCTGATTATCAAACCCTGGTCAATCTTTCTTTTAAATCCAGTTACTGTTTTCACAGTAATGCTCCATTTCATCATAAACATGTCAGCATATACTTCTGATACAGACTCTTTAATAATGATAGAAATCTAACTCTACACAAATTAGTATGTTTTTTAAAGATTTGCTTTATTTTTTTTTAATTTTTTTTAAAGATGTATTTATTTATTATGTATACAGTGTTCTGTCTACATGTATCCCTGCAGGCCAGAAGAGGGCACCAGATCTCATTACAGATGGTTGTGAGCCACCATGTGGGTGCTGGGAATTGAACTCAGGACCTCTGGAAGAACAGCCCGTGCTCTTAACCTCTGAGCCATCTCTCCAATCCGATTTGCTTTATTTTTAATTATGTGTCTCTGTGTCTCTACATGCACGTGCATGCAGGAACTCTGAGAGGCCAGAGGCATTGGATTCTCTGGAGCTAGAATTAGAAAGGTAGTTGTGATGTGGGTGCTAGGAATCCAACCTGGATCCTCTGGAAGAACAGTACATGCTCTTAAGTGTCGAGCCATCTCTCCTTAGTAAGTTTCTTTGTTTTTTAAATTAATGTATAATTTACAAAATAAAAACATACAGATCTTAATGTGTTTGAGTTCTGACACTTATATATTGCTTTGTAAGCACTACACAAAACAACACACTTCTATAACCCAGACAGTTCCAATAATACATTTTGTGGCCCATTTCCCAACCCAAATAATTATTTTCTGACTTCTAATGCCACAGTGAATTCTGCCTATTCATGAACTTCTATAAATGGATTCACAAAGCATTATGAAGTACTGACATTGTGGCCAAAGCGCAGGAAGTGCTCCAGCTGGAGAAAACTGTGAAAATCAAAAGTTGGGTCAGGACATATTCACAGGATGCAGAAGGACTCAGAGGGCTGGTGATCAGAACAAGGGGCCAGCAACTGAGGGAAGGCACAAAGAGAGAAATGCTCCCTACAGAGGTGGGCTTTCCAGATTATATGTTTTCCCAAGGGCCCAAACTATGTTTCTGGGTTAAACTAGTCAGTTCTCCCAATAAGCTCCTTTTCCCTCAATCTCCACTTGAGGGTAATCAAGGCATATATGCCCTGGTTATTGGTCCTACCTTGTGCAAGAGCTTGCTGCCAGCTCAAGGAAGGATGTCATCCCTGCCCTGTGATTTTCCTAGGGCAACATAATATACCTGTCTTAAGAATCAGCCACAGTAGGTAAGTCATGGGTCTGAGGGTAAAATCCACTACTATTATTTTGCTAAATTGACACAGCAATAAAACTGGCTCCTAATGACTTATTGCTAAACTCACAAATCAGTGCATTGCTCAACCCTCATTAGGTTGAGGTAGCAATTAACACCAAGACTCACAATTGGTCAATGTGCAAAGAATAAGAAGAGACTTTGGGGTGCTCAGCCCTAATGGGATGCCTGTACCACACCTCTTCCCTTAAGGTTTGGGACAGAGAAATTTTAAGAGCCAGACTTCAAGGACAGGAAGTTCCCCAACAGGGCAGATGCACACAGGAACTCACATCAGTTACAGCATTATGCACAAGACCTGCAAAAACTCAAGCCAGATAAAATCCCAGCATGACGGAGGGGAGGCAGGCATGAAGCCACCCCTAGTGGAGGAGGTAAGCATGAAGCCACCCCTAGCAGAGGAGCTATTAGTATTTATCACTGGAAGAGGAAGTCAGTGGCTTCAGTGGTGTGACACCTGGTATATCAACCACACTTCAGGGCAGGCTCCGCACCTAGGAGCAGTCCGACAATACAAAACTGGGTTCAGTGGGTTTTAAGAGAGAACATAAGAAGTCGAGGAAGTGGAGAGGTGGGGGAAGATCTGGAAAGAGCTGAGGCAAGGAGATGAATATGATCAAAACATATTGTATGAAATTCTCAAGAAATTAATGAAAACACTATTTTAAAAATATATAAGGTTTAAGCTGGGCAGTGGTGGTGTACACCTATAATCCCAGCACTCGGAAGGCAGAGGCAGGTGGATCTCTGTGAGTTTGAGGCCAGCCTGGGCTACAAAGTGAGCTCCAGGACATCCAGGACTACACAGAGAAACCCTGTCTCAAAAAAAAAAAAGAGAAGAAATACATACATATACATATATACATATACATATACATATACATATACATATACATATACATATACATATACGTGTGTGTATGTGTGTGTGTGTGTGTTGTTTAAATGAAGAAGAAGCAGTCATAATCCACAAACTCTTACCATGATCTGAATCTCCCTCTTGCACACCTGGAGGTCATGCTCATTGTTGACAAACATACGTTTCAAGGCACATTTCACCCCATTGCTTGTTCTCACCAGAAAGACAAGAGCAAATCCACCTGTGAGAAGAACACACAGAGAAACTCTTTTGAGTAATTTGCAAAGTCAGTGAGGAACTCAGGCTGCTGCTGTTACCTCACATGGAACTGATACCACTATCAGCCAGTCTTCAAAGCCGAGTGGCCTAAAGAGCATTCTTGCACTCCTGGAACTTACAGCCAGAGTCAGACAAGTCCTGCACATCTAACCCAGAATCAAGGACAAACAGCAACTATCTTCCAAAGAAATTACTAGACTTTTTTTTTTTTTTTTACATTAAGCCCAGTACTTTCCTTCTTATCAGAGAAGCTAGAAAATTTAGTGCTTTTAGTGCTTGTTAACATAAATAGTTGTCACTTTATTTCAGGAATCTCCTTTTCCTTCCTTCTTCTTCTCCTCACTCCACCTCCGGTTCAAGTGTTTATAGGAGAGCCTGAACACGCCTGCACCTGTCATTGCATGTGCTGTTGAGATTAAGACCCAGTGTGAGTGAGCTACTCTATAGCGGGACATCAGGACTCACTCACTGATCAACACTCTACTTTCCTTTAGACAGCTCACAATTCATTAACAGACATTTAGGTAATTTTAACTGGTATTCTCAAATGTACTAAATTAG
Source organism: Peromyscus aztecus (assembly GCA_902168405.1). Classification (NCBI taxonomy): domain Eukaryota; kingdom Metazoa; phylum Chordata; class Mammalia; order Rodentia; family Cricetidae; genus Peromyscus; species Peromyscus aztecus. The sequence goes on from CABHPQ010138935.1 coordinate 34,216, forward strand.
TTCATTTTTCGAGTACTACATAATCTTAGAACTCCTAACTCCCACCTAACTCCCAAAGCACTGCTTGCCTTGAGGGTCAGATAGACAAGGGTGGCAAAGCAGTCCCAGGTCAAGTCTTGAAAGAAACAGCAGTTCCATGGAACACAAAGCCCAACCACCTGCCTTGTATACCTTTATCGCTTAGCTCATCAATCCTGTGTAGCGAAAACACCACTAAGCTATTCTTTGCACAGAGTTGGCACATATTGGATAGAAGTGAACACAGAGGAAGTGTTCGGTATGAGAACTTAAGTTGAGGTTGCAATATAGTACTGAGCTAGCAGCCATTTGTAAAGTTGATAGAAACCAAACCAAAAAGCAGCCAATAGAGAGATCTTAGGCCTCTGAGAATCAGGACTCAGGATTGATTCACTGGTACCCTTCCCTGAGGCTCGGTGACACTTCAATGCCTGTCTGCTGATGTTCTTAGCACTTACTAGCTTTATAGTAACTATTCAAGCTAACCTGTAGGAATCTATTCCCTGCAACCACTAAAGCCTTATTGTTCCTTATTATCACAAAATACATGCATCATTCTGTAAAAATATGTTATTAGACTCAAACATTTCCAAACCTACATTGTGATCATGATTTATCAGAGATTGCAGGTCTCTCTATTGACTGTCACTACATTCTTCAATATTAGATAAACATTAAAACTTCCCATGGAATCTACAATACCAACCACTATGTTATTTTTTCCAAAACATGGTTTTTATTTTCTTGCAATACATTAAACTATTTCATTATCAATTTAAATGTAGATTTTTCTTTAGTACTTACTTTTTGTTTGTTTGTTTGTTTTTCAAGACAAGGTTTCTCTGTGTAGTCCTGGCTGTCCTGGAACTTGATTTGTAGACCAGACTAGCCTCAAACTCACAGAGATACACTTGCTTCTGCCTACCAAGTTGCTGGGATTAAAGGCATGCACCACCACACTCGACTGAGTACTTACTTTTTAAAAAAGAACACCCAGCATCAAAAATGTAAGTCTTCTCTCTCTTCCTCTCCATCGCCATTTCTTCCTAAATTACTTTTGTTTTCTGAGACAGGTTCTCATGTGGCCTTGGCTGGCCTTGAACTGACTCTCCTGTTTCCTCCCTGGTAAGTACCAGGATCATTAAATGTGTACCATCATACCCAACCTTGGAATTCCTAAATTCCAAGATGCATCTTTTAGGATATATAATTTTTAAGAGATGCGACAAAAATTAAATGCAAGAAATATGTATCGGATTTTGTCTAGTAGTACATATACATACTGTAGCACCATTTAACTTTTCTCCCTCCCCCCCAAAAAATTATTGAAACCATGATGTATCTTGCACTTTATTAGAATTGGACAAAGTAGTTGCACATATTTCAAACCCTCCATTTATATTCATGATTGTTTTATATATAGACCAAGAAGATATTTACTTTGCCAGATATTTTGAATACTTCATAGTTTCATTTGGCTATAGCCTGGGCAAAGTATCACCATAAAAAGCATTAAGTTCCAAGAAATCTGTTTTATGAGTAAAGAAACTAAGAGAGGCTTTAGGAGTCTCACAGCCAGCTGTGGGCAGAACCTGGAGTGGTGTCAACCTCCTGACTATCCAAAAACTGGTTCCTTCCACTTCACAAAAAACATACAATACCTCTTCATATAACTGTTGAATTAAATGAGCAAATGAGTATTTCTTTCACTGGAAATAAGTAACCCTTCATTTCACTAACAGCCAAAGACCAGAAATGACAGCCCTGGATCCACAAAGTTTAAAAGGAAAAAAAAAATACTTGCAAATATACACATTAGCTCATAAACTGTTCATCACAGTTCTTGCCTTTCTTGCCTGAAGAGCTGATGAATGTTCCCCTTCCCAAAAATTTGTACATGGCATATTTTAAAGGCATTTTAATGTGTGGTACCTAGCATCACTGCAGGACAAGCTACTTCTTTTTGAAGCAAGTCATGCTGCTGCAATTCGAGATAACAGCCACCAGATGGGAGCAGTGGTGCAGAAAGACAACCTCTCCAGCCAGGGCTAAAGACAACTTGGCAAGCAAGTTCGGATTTGCCAGACCTACAATTGCGATGAAGCTTAAGCACAGCAACAGATTACTACACTCAGCATAGTCAGAACCACACTACTCAGCGTCTATGACCATAAAAGGCCCATCTGTGAGTGGGAGGAGCCTAGTAAGACTTGTCATCCTAAAGATGTCAGCTATGACCCATGATGCACAGTGGACCAAATGGAGATGTAACTATCAGGTAAGAGGAAGAGGGGAGCAGGAGCACCCCAGCTCCTTCTCTAGCACAGGCCCCGCCGCCCTCCCGTCTCTACGGCACAGAAGGAAGAGGGCTGACAGCACTGCTCCAGCACAGCCCATTTCCCACATGGATCAGGATACCAAGTCTCAGTCTCCAGACAGAAGGAAGGAAATCCAGGCTGCCTGTGCTGCTCTCAGCTTATTGGCATTTACACTTCACAAAGCGAAAGGGGCTCCATCTCTGAGGTAAAGCAGTTGAGGAAGGCAGGGTAATTTTCATACAGACACACTTGGCCTCTTAAGAAGGTGGGGATTTTTTTTTTTTATTTTATAAAAAGAAACATATGCCGGGCATTGGTGGCGCACGCCTTTAATCCCAGCACTCAGGAGGCAGAGCCAGGCGGATCTCTGTGAGTTCGAGGCCAGCCTGGGCTACCAAGTGAGCTCCAGGAAAGGCGCAAAACTACACAGAGAAACCCTGTCTCGAAAAACCAAAAAAAAAATAAATAAATAAACAAACAAACAAATAAATAAATAAAAATAATAAAAATAAAAAGAAACATATGTTCTTCTGTTTTCCCTAAAATATATAGCACTCTGGTCTTTGGTTTTTTTATAAGGTATATTAATTGTACAGAAGAATGAGTTTCACTATGACTCATCATATAACATATTCTTCTTTCATATCTCTCAATATTGTACCTTTCTTGTCTTTAATTTGTTGTTTTGTTGAGGCAGGCCACTCACTCTAGTCTAGGCTGACCTAGAACTCACTCTGTAGCCAGGGTAGGCTTCAAACTCATAGTAATCCTCCTGCCTCTGCCTCCTGCGTTCGGGGATTATATACGTGAAATATCATACCCAGCTTTGGTTTTTAATTTTTGATGGGAACAGAAATTACTACTTGCAATTCCCTGTGAGTTAGTACTACATCTGAGTGGTTGATGCCCCTGGATCATCACACCTTAGAACAAGGTTTAACACAGAGTGAGAATTCAATAATGAATTAGCTTCTCTCAATTATTACAACAGAGAACAGAAAGGCAACAAAGTGTACAGAGACTATGGGAAGCAGAGTACAAATGGCTACGAAGGCACAGCTATCACACACATGCAGGTAGCTGTTAGCATGCAGGAATATGGAATCGGTTCTATCAGCAAATCCACTGTGTGTGGGGGGGGGGAGTGTGGGTGGCTGTGTGCGTGTGCGCCTGTGTGTGTCTGTGTGTGTGTATGTCTGTGTTTATGGAGGTGCATGTGTGCAGGTGTGTATACATGTGTGTGTGAAAACCAGAAGCCAATCTTGGAGCTGCCTACCTTGTTTTAGGAGACAGGGTCTCTCACTGGTCTGCAGGTTGCCAATAGGCTAAGTCTGGCCATGGTGGTCCAGAAATCTTCAATCTTTGCTTCCCTAGTGCTGGGATTACAAGCACACTCTACCATGCCCAGATTTTTATGTGGGAGCTGGGGATTTCACTCAGATCCTCATGTTTACGCAGCAAGCACTTTACCCCTGGTTCCAATCAGCAACGTTAATTTCTAAAGGTAAGATAAAGGGCCAGAGAGATGGCTCAGCTGATAAGGGTGCCTGTAGCCAAGCCTGACCAAATAAGTTCAACCCTTGTCACCTACAAAGAGGAAGGAGAAAACTGATTCCTACAAGTTGTCCTCTGACCTCCACATGCCCCCCCAAATGAATGAATGAATGAATGAATGAATGAATAAGTGTGAAGCAGGGGAAAAAACTAAAATGGAAACCCAAAGTTTATTTGAAAACACTAGATTTAAGCACAAGCAATAAATCACATTTTATATTACTGCTGAGCAATCCAACACTATTGAAACTAACACTTTACAGACTCTTGAGCTTCCAGTCCTCTCCTCAGGCCTACTCTACAGCCTTCATCTTACTGATGTGCAGAGACAGGAAGTAACACAGTAAATGGTCCTTCAAAAACACATGCAAGCAAACGCCAATGTATGAGCACACATTGGTTAACATGTCCTTGCCAAAAGAGGAGTTCATGTATAACCCTCACACTCAGCATTTGCATGTGGCTATTTGCTCTACATGAAATAGGTAAAGAATGATTAAGTTCCTTATTCAATAACACAGAGAATATTAGCAAGGAATTCCACAAGATCCTTCCCCTTTCTGTAGTTTTCTTCTTAAACCAATTGTACATACAATACGTGAACTCACTTTATGCACTCCTAGAACCATGACAACAGTGGCTCCATCACTGCAGACCGTTCTTTGCTCTTCTACCTCACACCCTGCAACTGGAGCTCCATTTCTATCTCTGTACAGTAGTTTTGCTTGCCCTAAACAGAATCACAGGATTGACTCTTTTATCTGACTTTTCCACACACTGTATTTCTAGACTCACTTTCATTGTTACAGCTATCAGTCTGGCGCTTGTTTTTTCAACTATTCCACCCTATGGGTGCCCAGAGTTTATCTACTCACCATGGAATGACATGGAATGTCTCTAGCTTTTGGCTATTACAAATAAACATCTGCACAGAAGAAAGGCCTTTTTCATGGACAAATAGCCATTTCTGGGTCACATGACAAGCTTAACTGCCCTAATGGTCCCTCACAGTGACTATTAGTCACATGGAAGTTCTAATTCCATGTCCTTACCAGCATACGGTTACAGGTCTTTTCACTGTAGCCTGTAGTGGGCAGCCATTCCAGCTTTGATCTGGAAGTTCCAACCCCCACTGAGGCTTCGGTAACAGTCACGCCTACAAGGCAGGGCCGAGAGAGGACCCTGAAGACCCGAGATCTGGATGCTCGGGCTCTTTTGGTTTCTGGACCCTGGACGCTGGAGGTAGACCAAGCAGAGTTCTCCAGAGAACACCACTGGACTGCGCTACACCTTTCCCAGACCCTATAAACTATCCCTTCACTTGTAAGTTACCCCACAAAATAAACCTCCCTTTTAACTACGTGGAGTGGCCATAATAATTTCACCAATAGTAGCCATTCATTTTCATGTGTCCTCATCTGACTGTGATTTTAATTTGCATGTCCTAATGTATCCTGCATCACTGAAAGTCCTAGGATGAGCTGCTTTTCCCAACGCTTTCCTGAACAAGGCTTTAATCAGCATAGAATCAAGGATTAATCAGCATTAATCAAAAAAAATTAATGATACAACTAGGACCTCTACTTCTCAAATACAGAAAGATGTCAGACGTGTCAATTCTCTGCTGGGAATGAGAATTTAAATACAGGTATCACTCTGATATAAGCCTTGACAGAACTGACAGCTCCACTTCCACCTTTGTAAGGTCGGTGAAGTGCACAGGGCATGTATTACAGCCTCCACTTGACTGGGAAGATTATATAATCTTTGAGCAAAATCTCGCAGTCCTCATATCAACAGAAGATCATAATCTCCAACAGAAACTTCTCAAAGATAAAGATGAAACCTCCCTGGGACCTCATCATGATATTCAGCATCCACAAATGGTACTGCGGAAGAGGCAAGCAGGACCTCTACTGCCTCCTCAAACACTGAATCATGGAGGAGGGCAGCAGGCTGGGGTATCCCTCTGCAGGAGGCAGGGCATCAGTGACTTCCACCCGGGAAGGAAAAGTGAGCACTGGGCAGGTTAGGTAAGCAAAGAACAAACCCTCCATGCTGATTATCTGAGTTGAGATGGGTGCAACTGGGCAGACATGAGAAGGATGAGACAAGGAAGCTAGAAGCAGTCCGTCCTGATTTTCAAACAGGGCTCTTAGAGTCACTGCCAAAAAGGTTTTGCTGTTATTTTTAATTGGGCCAAAATTCTAGGCACTGAAAATCTGGGATCTGGCACCAGCCTACAGGTAAAGGGAAACCTCACTCCCCAACCTAAGTCCTATCTACAGCTTTGGGAATGGCATCTACCTGTCTGAGATCAGGAAGACTAAAGTCACAGGAACAGGGATTCTAAAGTGAGAAAGAAATGACTCATCCAGGCCCATTCTGTGCCCTTTGCTCTCCCTGCAAAGATGCCTTCCTTTAAAATAACAGCAAACTCAGTGAGTTTGCTTGGTGGAATGCAGCATGATTTACCCAAGGAAGAGAAAATAAATATGAAATAGCAGTCTTTGAATGAGTCAGACAGAAAAGCTAGCTGGGGTGGAACTGCCTCAAAAAAGGGCTTATGAAAAGGTAGCCTGGGCCTGTGACTGTTTCTCTGGCTTCCACTTCCTCATCTGCAGACATGAAAACCGAGTTCACAGGTTTTATGCTGAGTTTCTCCAACCCCTCAATTATAGACGGTTCTACAGTATACAGAGTGGGGGAAATCTGACTTGAAGGGTTAGACTTTACACACAGCCTCTTTTTCACCTTCAAGCAAAGCAGCTCAACCTTTCCCTCTTTTCAAGTTCTAGAAAAGATGCTAGGCAAAAAAAAAGGGGGGGGGGCAAGTAAGTTTTAAAAGGAGGAGGAAGGAAATTAGCCCCTAAATATTCCACAGTCCCATGTGAAATTATTTTACTAAGACAAAAGGACCTCTCCTGAAACTCTTGCACCTTGCCCTTCTTCCCTTGCCTACCAGGGGTCTTAATGTATCTAGATTAGGTTCTGGGGAGGAAGCTAAGCCATTCCACTCATCCCATTCTGTGACCATGAGGCATTCCCTCAGATCTAACAGATTAGGTTCACACACTGGCTCAGGCACTTCTCTCCTTGAGGCCATCCTTTACCTGTCAAGGGCAGCTAAGATCTCCCTTGCAGTGTCTGAGACATGGAAGAACAGAGCACCAAGCACACTCAGAAGGCAGTGAAGAATAGAGTTCTCTCCTTGTTCTGCTGCCCCTGAAGCCCTTTTGAGCCTATAGGAGACATCATTCATCACGAAGGTATAAATCTATAGTACCTTCCCAAAATCAAGGCACAAGCCCAGATGTCTAATGGGGCCACAGAGATCCCAGGTCTTGCCGATGACACACTCACTGTCAGGTAGGTCCCACTGAGGAGTGGGACCTGTGGGAGAAGAGGAAGTAGCTGCCTGCTTCTGGGGCAACTACTCCTCAAGCTTGAAATGGTTGCCATGGAGCCATAAGGACTAAGGGATGCCAAGTCATCTGATTTCCAAAAGAAGCTGTATTTTTAGGTGATACCTGATTTTTAGGTACAGTATTTTAAAAGAGGGGGAAAAAAGTCTCCTAAATCCTAATCAAGTTAGGCTCCAGATTAGGACTGCACTGCATACATGGCCCTGCTTCCATCTTTCTAAGAGTGTTTGAGGTAAGGAAGCTGTGCATTCCAGCTTCCACCTGACCACCCATAGTGGCAGAGTCCTCTAGGCAAGCACACTTCAATGTTCTGTCCACAGTGTTTCTGAGCCCCCACAAGGATGACCAAGATGCTAACAAACACCATCCCCACTTGACTCACACTGAAGACAACTTTGCCAGAAGTTTCAGAAGGAGTGACAATTTTTAAAGCTCTAGAACAGATGGCAAGAGCACAGCAAAGCTTGCACGGGAGAAAAGGTCGGCATGATGCTTGTGTTGGAACTGACTGCAGTGGAGATTTGGGGCTTACTTTCCTAACGTCAGTCTCTCGTCTCAGACTGAAATCACCATGTGCCAGGTCCTTCTGGGGGAACAGATCAAAGCAGTCTTTTCCCCAGGCAGAAAGAACACCCAGATGGGGATACTTGAGGTAGTCAACTCCCTCTCCCCAGCAGGGCTGTGGGCACAGGACCAGAAACTGGCAATACTGTCAGTGGTTCAGAAACATCCACCAATCCCAACCATGTCACAGCCCAGGAGAAACATGGGATCACTGGCAACAGCCTCTCCCTCTAGCTCTCTAGCATCTCTAGCTCAGGGAGCTCTCTTTGGAATTTCGAAAGAATGTCCCTCCAAATCCCACCTCTACAAAAGGTACCTGCATGTTTGGAACAAAGGGGCAAGAATTGAAGAAATCAAGAGAGCTCTGTGTGAGAACCAGAGTACACTGGCCTGGCTTGCCAGCAGCTAAGTATGATGGACAGGGGGCTTTTCCTCCTGTAATCCGGTCACACCTTCCCAGCACTGTTGTCATGAAATTGCTACCTGGAAAATGTAAAAAGAAGTGGTAAGAAGGCACTGGTTGAGTCGCATTCTCTGTTCACTGAAATCCACAGCTGCTTCCCATGGGCAGAAGAATCATGTTCTGTTCTCCTTACTGCAGCTAGGTGATCTGGAAGCAGCTAATTCCATTCATCGATCTGAAACTCCTCATTTGCTTCTCAGCCTTCCTAGAACAAACACTGCCCACTGCCTGTGGCCTGCAAGGTTCAAACAGACGTCCTCTCCCTCACTTTCTGGAGACACTACAGCCTTCTGACCCTTACTCACACACCCCTATCCCAGCAAGAGCCTTCCTGCTTCCTCAGTGTTGTGCCCTCGGCATATGCTTCTCTCTTGGCACGACCAGCTCCTACTTATCATCGTAAGTTTCTGGAAGTTCCTTCCTTGGCTAAGCCTTCTCTGGTTGTCCTGTCACCAGTCACTTGGTATGTCCAGCATCCTTTATTTTTTCTGAGACAAAAAATGTAATTAAATGTTTCAGTAGATGATTCCTAGTCCGATCCCTTCTTCCCCTGTACACTATAAACTGCCAAGGGCAGACATGATGATTGACTCACTGTGGCATCCCTGTCACCCAGCCCTGTGTCTGCCACATAGCAAGTGCTCATGCGATTTGTTATGGAACTTCTCTTCCTAACCCTATAAAGGCTTCCAAACCAAAAGAGCAGAGCACCAACAAAAATATCTACCTCATCATAGGCTTCCAGTCTCTCAGAATCTAGAATTCAGTAGAATTCAGTAGAAGGGCCAAACTTAAGAATGACTTCTTGCCAGGTGGTGGCACACATCTTTAATCCTAACACTCAGGAAGCAGAGGCAGCAGATCACTGAGTTCGAGGCCAGCCTGGTCTACAGAGTGAGTTACAGGATAGTCAGGGCAACACAGAGAAACCCTGTGTAGAATGCCCTCTTTGTGGGAAGATGAGAAAGTTTCCCAAAGGGGAAAACACTTCTCTGCCCACCCTGGCACCTAAGGACAGCATGAGACAAGGGCCACCTGCATCCTCCTTGCTCAAGCAGTGTGCTGACAGTGCAGCTCACAGAAACAGTAACACACACTCATCCTGCCAAGAAATGGTCCCTTCCTGCAAAAACAAACAAACAAAAAACAAAACTTGTGCTGGAAATGAAAATCTACTTCACTTAAGGAAAAGAAATCATCATCTCCATGCTCAGTCAGTCCTACAGCATCCTCAGCTAGAGGAGAAAGGAACCACTCCATTGGCAATCTCCTAGGAAGTAACTGGTGTGCCAAATGGGCAGCTAAAGGAGCCATGTCCACCACTAAAAGGCAAATCTCCAAGCTCTGGCTCCATCATGACCTGTGAACATTATTGGTTCACATTCTCCTCAGAGCTGTGCAAAGATAAAATCTGTCTGGCATTCTTTCTGCTGCAACTGTTCATTCTAGAACATGCCAGCTTAATAACTTACTTAAAGCTTTCTTAGCTTGCTACATTTACTGCTGCTCCAGAAAGTATCTTCCAGTGTGTTGATCTAGGTCCAGTGGCCAGGTGATGGGACATGCAATGGCATCAAAGGTATGTGATGTACAGCCCTTGAGTTCTTTTGGTTTTATTACAACTGGTCTCCTCTTCCAGGTCATCCTGCTCTGCCCAGCACTCCTAGTTCTGAGAGATGAGCTGTCCTCCTGGAAAGCACTGACATTCTTAGTTCCTAGCTCTTCATTCCAGTTTAACTCCATGTTAAAACTTTCATTTGAGCCTCACGTCACCTGAACATACTACCCAGTACCTTCATCCACCAGTCTCTAAGTCACAGTCCTTCACCCAGTACTGCATGCCAGCTCAAGGTCTTCTTCTCACCCGAACTCATGCCATCACTTGTGGTGGTATTGTGTTCCCCAAAATATTGTGCACCCTAATAAACTTATCTGGGGTCAGAGACAGAACAGCCACAATAATATTAAACATAGAGGGTAGGCAGTGGTAGCACACGCCTTTAATCCTAGCATTCCAGAGGCAGAAATCCATCTGTTCAAGGATATAGCCAAGCATGGTGACTCACGCCTTTAATCCCAGAAAGCGAGCCTTTAATCCCAGGGAGTGGTGGTACAAAGTAGAAAGGTGTATAAGGCATGAGGACCATAAACTAGAAGCATTTGGCTGGTTAAGCATTTGGCTAGTTAAGCATTTGGCTGGTTAAGCTTTTAGGTTTTGAGCAGCACAGTTCAGCTGAGAGCCATTCGGATATGAGGACACAGAGGCTTCCAGTCTGAGGAAACAAGATCAGCTGAGAAGTTGGCCAGGTGAGGTTAGCTGTGGCTTGTTCTGTCTCTCTGATCTTCCAGAGATCACCCTAATAACTGGCCTCAGGTTTGATTTTATTAATAAGAACTTTTAAGATTCCTGCTACAATCACTCAACTGGGTTCACTAAGTCTTGGCCATTCTATACCCTAACTTCAGAATCCCTTCAGCTCCATCCCTTACTCCTCTCTTAGCTCCCACCATATCTATTCCTTCAGAAAAAAATGAATTCTAAGTTTCTTTTCAAAGATATATATCTAGTAATCTCTTAAAAGCATTAATGAAGCCCCAAGCAACAGGCTAAATTCCTTAGTGCAACAGTAGAATCTTTGTATTTTTCTCATCTTAAAAACACGAAAACAAAAACAAAAAAAACCATTTTATTTGTTTACCAGTGCATGGCATTTGTGTGGACAGAGGACAACCTGAGTAAGTTGGTTCTTTCTCTGACCTTGTAGGTCCTGGGGCTCAAACTCAAGTCATCACACTTGGCAGCAAGTGCCTTTACTCACTGAACCATGGGCCCTTTTTTTCTTATCATTAAAAAAAGAAAAAATTTAGAGCTGGAAAAAAATGACTCAGCTGTTAAGAGTGCATACTGCTCTTGCAGAGGACCAGAGTTTGGTTCTCATAACCCATATCAGGAAGCTCATAACTGCCTGTATCTCTAGCTCCAGGATATCCAATGCCTCTGACTTCCTTGGGGATCTGCACCTGTGTGCACCAAGCACACACACACAATAAATGAATAAGTAAACAAGTAAATAAATAAATAAGTAATAAAATCTTAATAATTGTAAAGAAAAGTTGAAAAGCTCATACTGCAAACATCCACATGCTCACCACTTATGGTCCACAGTTAGGATTCTGCTACACTCTTTAACTTCTACCATCTATCTATGCAAACATCAACTCTTACCTTTAACTTCTAAGTCAGTGAAGACCGTGGGCATTTCACTCTGTTTCAGCATACATGTTTTAAATGTAATTTGGGGTGTCAACCATTTTTTTTGTTTTTTGTTTTTTCTCTTTTGATGCTGGGAATGGAACCAGAGCCTCCAGCATACTAAGAACATACTTTGCCACTGAGCTACACCCCCAGCCCTTGGGTGTCAACTTGATTGGACTGGGGGTGAACATGGAACTAGCAAATATATTTCTGGGTATGTGTTTACAAAGAATAGTGATGTATAGGACAGTGAACTGGGTAGGAAAGGTCAACACCAAATATAGGGCACTGTCCAATAAGCTGGGGATACTCCTTTCCTCAGGTTTTCACTCTCCTGTGCCCATATATATGTTCTCTAGTGTTGCTGCCTTGAACATCAAATGCCAGGCTTCTCAGCCTTTAGACTTGGACTTGCACCAATGGCCTGCCTAGAAAGCTTTGAACTAAAGACTGCAGTGCTGGCTGTGCCCACCCCCTCATTAATAAGTTCAAGGTTCACAGGTGCTTTTGGGGATAGGAAATAAATAAGGTTTATTTGCACTGAAATATGTGAATCTTTAGGATACTATTCAATGAGGTCTGAGAAATGCATACATACACACAACTCAAACCCCATCAATATATAAGACCCTCTCACTACACAGAAAGTCCTTGGGCTCCCTCCAGACAGTACCACTCATTCTCCCCAGCAGCAACCACTAATCTGATTTTCTAAATCTGTTCCTAGGTTTATCTACTTTAGAACCAAACATAAATAGAATCAGTGATTCTTTTTTCTTTCTTTCTTATATTTATTTACTTATTTTTGAGACATTATATCATTCTGTATCTCAGGCTATTTGTTTGTTTTTGTTTCTGTTTTTTTAAGCCGACAGCACCTGGTATTCCCAGGCAGTCTCTCATCCAAGTACTAACCAAGCCTAACCCTGCTTAGCTTCCAAGATCAGGTGCATTCAGGGTGGTACAGCTGTAGACTGTTTTTGAGGCAGGGTATCATTCAGTACCCCTGGCTAGTCTCAAACTCTCAATCCTCCTGTCTCAGCCTCCCAAGCATTAGGACTGCCAGGATTACAGGCCTGCAGTCTCACACTTGACTTAAGAGTGTTTATGATTTGAGTACTTCTCTGTCCTCCTGTCTCCCAATACTCTCTAGTCCCCTCACCTTCTCTTTCCCACCACTAATCCTTCAGCATGAAAACCATTTTCAGCCTTTCTCCCAGTAGGTTCAACCATAGCATTCCCACTGGCTGGAATATCCAGTACCCAATCTTTTCCTTTGTAAACGTTTAAATTAACACCTCTTCTATAAAATCTGGCCTTTCCCTGCCGCTCTAGTTTTCTTATGACTCCACATCTGGCTGATCCTTCTGTTTGTTTTTAACCAAAATGTGTTGTGATAATCTGGAGTAAATTAAAGCCAGGGCAAAGAAGGAACCACTCTGTAGAAACAGTACTTGGTATTTTACATGGGTTTACGATCTTTAAACACTTTGAAAGCAGCACTGTAGACTATCTTCCAAGTGAAGTATCTGAAAAATAAATCGCCAAAGAAAATAAAAAGGGAAGAAGAGGCCGGGGTGGTGGTGGCGCATGCCATTAATCCCAGCATTCTGGAGGCAGAGGCAGGCACATCTCCTTGAGTTCAAGGCCAACCTGGTTTACATAGTGAGTTTCAGGCTAGACAAGACTACAGGGTGAGTTTGCCTCCAAAGGGGTAGGGGCAAGAATTTATTTATCTTAGAATCCTTAGGGCCCAGAAGGATCCTATGACAGATAACTAACAAATGTTTGATAGATTAAAAACAAATGTTTTTCTCCACTTAAAATTCTCCTCTAGCTCTTTACCATTTGCAAGATGACATCCACATTCACACTAAGCCACACTAAGAGTGTCTGGCAGAATCTTTTTGCATATGCTCTCTGTCGGAGAGCCTGTCCTCTCTGCACCTTGTAAAACTGTAGCTCTAAATCCAAGGGTGGCTCAAGCTAGGACATCCAACAGAATACAGTCCACCCCACACCCACCTTGACTCTCCTTCTCTGGTCAGACCCACTTCTCTGCAGACTGGGACTGGATTCTCTCGGGGCAAGGATGCTTTATTTTAACTACTGTAGGAAATACATTGGTCTAGTTTACCATACTCTATCCTATGCTGAGACATGTTCAGATACACTTTGTCAGGTGATTCCCATTCCACAGCTAATTGAGCCAGGAAGGGAGAGCTGGTCCATGTTCTCCCTTGAGAATATGAAGTAATGATCCAGGAACTATAATCAGATGGCACTGTACAACCCCACCAATGTGGCTGGTGGCTACAGTCAATCATTGCTGTGCTCTCAAATAAGCATATTCTACAAATAAGAGATTTCTGCAAAAAAAAAGGGGGGGGGGATAGACACCTGGAAGATGTACTCTGAAAGAGAGGCTTCAAAGAGTAAGAAGCAGACACAAGAGCCACCTAGTAACTTTCCAAAATTCACAAAAATCTAGTTAGACTTCCTGCTGTTGTGTCCTAGAAGGCTCTCCCATATTTATCCAGTACATTACTTTTCCCTTAATCTAATTCAAAATAAACTTTTGTTCCTTGCATCCCTAAGATACCTTGAACCAGTGTTTGCAAAATATATGGCAGTTTTAGTAATTTTAGCAATTACAAACTCCTTTTACAAAAAGTCAAGAACAGAGTACTAGAATAGACTTATCAAAAATTGCACTAGATGAGTTAGAATTTTTTTGAGTTAGAATTTTTAAGTAGATTCACATAGAACAAACTGATAGTAACATACAGACATAAAGAAGAAAAATGGCCCAGATCTCCTGGGAAGGAAGCAGTGACAGGAACTGTCAATGGTCTGTGTTGTTATGCAGATCGGGGTTCGTAAGTGGGAGACATTCCTACAGTTCAAAATGATAGGAGAGATGATTATAATGCTTCCAACACAAAACAATGCTTCCTGTTTTAGGTGATAAATACGCCAGTCACTCTGATCTGCTTACCAGACACTATATGCATGTACCAATACATCACTACACCTTATAGCTACATGTAATTCGTTTTTAAATTTTTGTTACATTGTGTGTGTGTGTGTGTGTGTGTGTGTGTGTGTGTGTGTGTGTGTGT